>VWZD01005546.1:96880-152714 GCA_013396695.1 Sakesphorus luctuosus | reverse complement strand
ACGCGGACAGACGCACCGCCCCGTCACATGCTGCGCAGTCCGTCACACAGCCCATAGTCCTCACAGCCTTCACAGCCCTTACATAGCCCTCACGTAGCCCTCACATAGCCCTCACATAGCCCTAACAGCCCACAAAGCCTTCACAGCCCTCACATAGCCCTTACACAGCCTTCACAGCCCTCATATAGCCCTTACACAGCCTTCACAGCCCTCACATAGCCCTTACACAGCCTTCACAGCCTTCACAGCCCTCACATAGTCCTCACATAGCCCTCACATAACCCTAACATAGCCCTCAGCACTCACACAGCCCTCACAGCCCTCATACAGCCCTCACATACCCCTCACAAGCCCCCTCATGAGCCCCCACATCACCCTCCTCACAGTCCACTCCTCACACCCTTCACATACCCCTCATCAGCCCCCTCACAGCCCTCCCTCACAGCCACTCATCACAGCCCTCACATCCCTGTCATAACTCTCTCACAGCCCCTAATCACAGTCCCCTCATCACAGTCCCCTCATATTCCCCCTCACAGCCCTTCATAACCACTCACAGCCCCCTCACATCCCCTTTGCATCCTCCTCACACTCCTTCACATCCCCCTCACACTTCCCAAAGCCCCTCATAGAACCATAGAATGTTTCATGTTAGAAGGGTCTACAGTGGGTCATCTGGTCCATCCTCCTGGCCCAAACAGGGGTTTGTGTCCAGACACCTCTGGAATATCTCCAGTGAAGGAGACTCCACACCCTCTCTGGACAATTTGTTCCAGTGGTCAGCCACTGCAGAGGAAAGAAGTTCTTCCTCATGCTCAGGTGGAACTTCCTGGGCATCAGTTCCTGCCCATTCCTCTTGTCCCATTGCTGGCCCCCCCCAAGCAGAGCCTGGTCCATCCTCTGCCCCCTCCCTGCAGACACTGACAGACATGGGGGAGGTTCCCTTTCAGTGTCTCTTCTCGAGGCTGAGCAGGCACAGCTCCCTCAGCCTTTCCTCATAAAAGAGATGATCCAGTCCCTTCATCATCTTTGTCACTCTCCACTGGACCTGCTACAGGAGCTCCAAGTCTCCACTGTTTTGAGGAGCCCAGAACTGGACACAGCACTCCAGATGTGCCTCACTGTGCTGGACTAGAGGGGCAGGATCACTTCCCTCAGCCTGCTGGCAATGCTGTCCTAATGCAAACCTGCCTTCTGTTGGCCTTGTGGCTCATGGACAGCACCGATCCTCTCACTGCTGAAGCCACTCTCCAACCCCACCTACTCACCAGTGCAGAGGCCCCCTCCTCCTCTGGGTCTGGAGCACAAGTCCAGTGAGGAATGGCTGAGCATGCTGGGGAGAAGCCTGGAGAAAAGGAGACTCTCTACAACTCTGAAAGGAAGGTGTAGTCAGGTGGAGATCCGGCTCTTCTCTCAGGCAACTAGAAACAGGACAAGAGGACATACTCTTAAGCTGTGCCAAAGGGAGGTTTAAGTTGGACATTAGGAGGAATTTCTGCACAGAAAGAGTGATTAGACATCGAGATGGGCTGCCCAGAGACAGTGGAGTCACCATACCTGGAGGGATGTCCAGCAAGGACCAGACAAGGCACTTAGTGACATGGTCTGGCTGTCAAGGTGGTGTTTGGTCATGGGCTGGACTTGATGATCTCAGAGGTGTTTTCCAACATAGTTGATTTTGTGGTTCTGTGATTCCTCCTCTGCCGTGTCAGAGTGAGCTGCCCCACTGCTACCCCACTTCTCATTCCCTGCCACGGAGCCACTCCCACCTCAGGGATGATGCCCCTGCCCACCCAGGGATGGGATCCCTGCCCCCAGCCCTCCACAGGGCTGAGACCCTCAGGCTGCCCGCTGAGGCTTCCTCATCTTCTTCCCCAGCAGCCTCCAGTCTCTGGCCTTATCCAAAAACACCACCCTGGGAAGTCTCTTTTGGGCAGAGAAATCAAGATTTGGGATCTGTTGTGGCTCCGGGGGCCAGGCCATTCTCCTGGCCCATGGAAGGTGACATGCAGGGAGACCTGGGGAGGAGAACAGCCACATCCACTTGGCCAACCTCATGAATGTCATTGCATATATTTATGGGCTTGTGCATTGCTTTTGAAGAGTTTTTATAGGGCAAGTGTATTTTTTGGTGGATTTTTTTTTAACTTCAGATGTACTTAGGAAAGTGCTCCAAGCTATATCAGGCTGCCACTGTTTAGGGTTTTGTGGGAAACTCAGGAATGAGTGAAACGACTACTTGGAACTGAAGTGATTTAAAGAAAAAACCCTGATCCTGAGGCCAAAGGGACAAGTAAACATGGTCTGGTTTAGATGAAAATCAGGGAATATAACACAGCAGGGCTCTGAAATGAAAATATTCTGTCTTCCTTGCTGCAGACATCCTTTTATGAGTGGTTCAAAATGAGCCATTTCAGCCAAGCTCAGGACAAAATCAGCCTGAAAAGAATGTCAAGTATTTCCAGGAGTCAGCTTTTGCTTAGCATCCTTCTCATGGAGCATAAACAGAAAATGAGTCAGATAATGAGCATTGAAGATGAAATGGGAAGTCCGAGTGTATAAACAAGCATATACCACATTGTATTATGATATTTTATCTGTTTCACCATACTTAGGGGCAGGCTGCTTCCTTTTTTTCTGACAGCAGAACTGGTAATGTGCAAGTCATAATGAGAATTTCCTTGAAGCAGGTGCAGTGTTTGATGCTGATAAATGGCCCCATGATTCCCCCCTTCAAAGGAGAATTTTTTTTTATAAAAATAAAACCTTCCTGCATGCCCAGGTTTACAGTACTTAATAATTTACAAAATTCAGAAAATAAGTTCCATCAAGATGAATTATCCTCATCTGTCTACTGTATCATTTTTTTCCACTTCCCTTGTAGAGCTACATGCCAAAAAAAAAGGGATCAAGGATGAGAGGAATAATAAATTTCAACTGATGTAGCGATTTCTAACTTTTTTAACCCTGCCACAAAGCTAAGTGTGCAGGAATAAGAGCTGAAACATAAAAGGTGTGCAGTGAACATGCTTAATGGTGTGTTGAAGGAGCTCCATGCAGTCTTCTTTCTGGAAGCTGGTCTGAACTGGGGCAAAATCTCATTCCAGTTCACATTCACTCATGCTGACAGAAACTGGTTTTGCTTTTCCCTCAGCCTAGAACAAGCTGGAGAGCAAAGCCCTGGTTCTTGGTTCTTATGTTGTGGACTAGCAAGACACTGGCTTTTTGAATTTCTGTTTTATTTCAACATGCCTTGGCAACTGTGGTCAGTTATCAAAGCTTCTTAGCAGTCTGAGTACAAACCCTCAGTTTTACTCCAAGCCCATCAGCTCAGATCATAACGCACAAACATCCCACTGGAGTCCTGTACTTTAGTCTCCATCTCCTTGAAGTACCAGTGAGGTAGAAATGGGATATCTCCTGAGGGAGTCCCTGTGGCTGCAGAGTCCAAAAGTCTCTTCCTCTGTGGATGACTGGCTGATGCTGCTGAATCCATCACCTGCAGCCCTGAACAGTTTTCTGTCTGAGACTGGGGCTGTGGTCCATGAGGTGTGTGACACTGACAGTGGTGTCTGCCTCGTGCTTCATTGAGTCTGACAAGGCTTCACTGCACTCAGAATCTGCTCATGTGTGACTCAGAGCAGCATCTGTACAGCAGACCTGTATTTAGCATCCTCATACAGGTGGATAGCTATAATACATGTAAGAAAGATATATTTGTGCCAGATTATTTCCTATTTTGGCTCAACTGTTAAGCCACGTGATGACTTAATTTCTTTTCTATACACTCTGAGTTTGTTGTCACGTGCTAAATGCTTATTCACCAAGAGTTGCCTTCTAAATTACCTGCAGTGGGTTCCTTCCTCACTTTCCAATTCAGTAGAGGCTGAAAACATTTAATGAGCCATTTTCCCTTGGATACTAGGCAATAAATTGGTATTTATGCTGTCCTTTGAAAATACAGTTTTGCTCTTATACTGATAGATATACAGGAGACACTGGATCTTGATTTTTGTTTAATCTCTTCTTTTAGTTCAAGCAGAATGTAGAGCATTCATGTTCTGATGCTATGGATTTATAAATGTGCATATTTGTTTCAAAGTGTTTTCAAATCCAATTAGACTCCACAGAATAATGTTATTTCCTCCCTAATTTGTTCAATAAAACTTTTTAAATGGAAGCTTAGCTATTTAAATGCTTTATGACTGATCTAAATGGAATATCTGAATTTCTTGCTTGCTTTTGGGAGAGGAAGAGTTGTGATTTGTTTGCACATCAAGATAATATTCACTGTTGATGTCAGTAACTGCCATCATTTTATTTTACAAGAGAGATCATTGTATATAGTGTGGCATGCAGGTTTAAAACACAAAATAAGAACTATAAGATTTGTGACCACTGGAGCTGATTTTTTTTCCCCCTCATAAAACATGTAGGAATAACAAAAGACTCTTTCCCTAGTAGTGCTACAGTGAACATTTCACTGGAACTTTTCTGCCACTGTGGTCATCTTGAAATTACTCCCATTTTTCCAAATAAAGAAACCTAAACCTGGAACTTTCAAAGCTTCTCTCTAGAGCACAAAAACTCAAAGGAACTGACTTCTTTAAAAAAAAGTCACGTGTCAGCTGTTACCATGTTGTGGTTTCATGCACATTTGAGTGGCACATGTGCTGCAATAATTCTGCATTCCCCTTTAACCAAATAGTTTGCTCCCAAACATTCCAGCTGAGTCAATTTTTCATGCTTTTAATTCTCTATTGCATTTTTCATTGCAGCAACTTCTTGCACAATAATACCCATAAAAATTGGTTGGAAGCAAACAGCCTCTAACACTAAGTTAAACAGTCTGAATTGTAAAATTTCACCTTTTGTTTTCAGCAGCAGTTCCTACCAGGTAACATAACATTACTGAAAAAATAGAAAAGTTTGTGTTTCATAAGTTTAAAAATTATTTGGATGAGAAAACTCCCTCTGCTGGTTTGAAGAATCAGCAGATATATTTCACTTAAAAACATACAAACTGTGGGAAAATACTTATTCAGCATGCACAGTATTTTTGTCACAGTGGAGAGTGAATCTGGTTATTTCAGAGAAAAAGGCACGACTCTTTAAAAATGAAATAATCTAAAAAAAACACGGGAGAGAAAGTATAAAAATGCAGAGCAGTTGTTTTATTGTTTTGGATATTATAATGGTATCAAAATGTAGATTTTCAAGGAGGAGGAAAATTAAGCTTGCACACTAACATTTAACCTACTATTCCTTTTAACTATTGGGAAGGTGGCATTATTTTAAAAAGCAAGAGGAACTTTGTCTTTCTTTTCCTACCCCTTACACACACACTATTATTAGCAGCTATGCAGGGCTCACAGGCTGGGCCCTTTGCAACTACAGCACAGCTCCCTCCATCTGGGTGAAGAGTTCCTGGTCATATGTCTTGCAGAGGGTTGCTAAAGGAGGATGACATACTGTGTTACCACACACAGCCAGGAAGGAATTTGGGGTGCCAGTTTTCAGGCTATTGAATGAATCATGCTCTAGTCTTGTATTTTTCAAACTATGGAATGTGGATCAGTGCTGATCCATAAGCACTCAGGAGCTGGTCGGTAAAATAACTGGAAATGGCTTTGTAAACCAACTTTGTAAACGCTTTGCATTCTTCCACACTGAATGAGCAATCAACCAAAATGAGGGAAATTAAATAGACACTGGAAGCTTATCCTAATCTGTCTTTAACTGGAAACTGTCTTTGCAACACCACAAACATGGTTTGTTGTTTATTGGTTAAACTCTTGGTTGAAAAGGTTGAGGAACATCAGTCAGAGGAAACAAATTCCTTTATTTCTAGTTTAGCCACTCTTGATCTATTTCCTCCATTGTTATCAACCTCTTCATTTGACCCCATTCTCTTCTCTATAATCAGTTCTAGCCTTTAGTAGCAAGTATTGTTCCTTTTCCTCATGTTATTCCTTTGCCACGCGGCACAACCTCCTGTACCTTGCTCCATTTTGCTGGGCTGAGGACAAGACAGATAGCTAGGACAAGCTTCAGTTCTGTGGCCTCCTTGTGTCATATAAAAATACATCCTTCCAATAGGGCCCAGTGTTGATTAAAACCTTGTTACAGATGACAGCGTGACCAGTACTAAATAGTTTTGAAGTCCTGAATGAAGTATTAGAAATGTCACTTCTGTTGCACATGTGTGAAACAAAGTACTTGTAACTGTTGAATCTTCAGAGAAAAGAATTGAGGGGGAGAGGGAGGTGTATCTGAAATTCAGGCTAAGTACAGACAAAGATTAATCATGTTTCTGCCATGAGGCCACTACAGCAGTAATCACCCACCCTGATGGCTATTATGTTTTTTCCTGGACATCTCTTCTGAGGATGCGGTTCATTTATCTTGGGCTCTTACAACTAAGGAAAACAAAGCTGCAAACAGCAGGGAGTTTGTGGAGAAGCTCCATCCACATTATTCTGATAAAAACCCAATCCATGTGGACATGTAGCCGTTAACGGTGCAGCCATATGTGTGTCTGTATCTTTCAAAGGTCTTCTGTTTGATTTTAATGCAGGAGAGTTTTCATCTCACAGTTTGGCTGTACATCACACTGTACCTAAGAAGAAGTAGAAAAAAAGCAAGTTGTGCATTTCCCTGGCTTTTTTGTTGTTTTTTTTTCTTCTAATAAGCAACCATCTTCCTCCTTCCTTTTTAGGTACATTTAGTATTTTGCATTTGTATTAAATCCCCTTTGGCAGCCGCTGTTCGGGATTTCCTTTTATTAACATCTAGCACAAAGAAATCTCATCTTCAGGGTCCAATGGGCTAATGGTTTCCTTCGGCATCTGAATAAATCAACAGCTGTGGCCTTCAGCCATTTTGTCTTTCCAAAATAAAAGTAACAGAAAGCTGCTTGTTGTTGTAACAGTTCTCACACACGCTCTGAGCACAGGATATGAAGCCTTTTCTCAGCAGAGATGACTTCACACAAAACATGCAGTATTAGGAATGTAATTTTCCCCTCACTCCATCAGTAACAGCAGTGTAGCCCTAATTGCAATGATCTAGAGACAGAAAGTTTGCCCAAAAGGTAATGAGTTTTATTAAAGCACTTAATACATCCTCATAAATACTTGTGTCGTGATAAAGGCACACACGTTACATATTAGGGTGCTTGGCTGTGCCACAGGTAAGAGGATTGGTACCAAGTCGAAGTGCTTTTGTGTTCAAAGGAGGGTCACTGATACCCATACAGGCCCTTTGTGCTCAAAGTGTGGTGCCAACAGCAGCTGAGTCACTGACACATCAACTGGAATGTGTCACTCTGACACTGAACGTCTTTCTGGCTCTCTCACCCCATGCTAGTTCTAGTGCTCATCTGATGGTTTTCCTCAGTAAGTTCAGCTTCTAAATCCACCAGAAAACTTTTACAACAGGGAACTGTTAGTCTTTAAAGCAGTGTGGACTTGTAATTAAACTATGTTCAACTGGAATGTTTAAAATTCCAAATAAAACTCGTCTATCACCAAAAGGACTAATTAGATGCAGAAACTCTGCATATATTACTTGCACTCAGGAACCATTTTGAGTGCGATTGTCTTTGGGGGGGGGGGGTTGCTGTGTGTTGTTTTTTTTTAATTTGTCTCAGCTGACAATGCCATGAGCAGTGTGTTCTCATCAACATCCCAGATTTCTACAGAGAGGACAAGACAAAGGAGTGCAAACACACTTCATGCCTTAAGCTTAGCACAAAGCCTCTTCTCCCTTCATTCTCAAACCATGTCAGATTGTCATTAATTTTCTCAAAACTGGCAGCCTTTTTGTGAGTGCTGTTCAGCCACTTTTGAGTTTATAAATAGCATTCCCAAGGGGCAGTCTGTATGTCTGTGGAATCGCCAGGGTTGACCGACTGTTTAGAAAATTCCATAATAAAGTACTATTTCCCCAGACAATCACACCCCCTCACCTTCAGTTATACTGACTGAACTCTATGTGTTGCTAGAGTCAGTAGATGCTTCTGTGAGGTGTATAAGTATTTCCAGCAAGCTACTAAATTTTGTAAAATAATGGTTTCCTGCATTTTTGGTTCTGAAAGTTATCACATAAATAATAACTGACAAAACAATTATTGCTAGAAAGGACTCACATTTCTCCCTCCCACCCCCTAGAAAAATGAAATCCTAACATTTATTTTGTTTTGTTTAAAAAGCGTTTGCTTTCCTCTTAGTAAGGTGCTTGTGACTGTGAAGAAGGGCCCCTTGGCAGCTATATGGAAGCTTTCACTGATTATTTTGTTGTTCTTATGCAGAGTAAGAACTTAGATGTTTATCTACATTCCTGCAGGCTCGTATATCCTCTCCCTCGGGACACTGAAATCTGCTGCCAAGAATAGACACCAGGTTTTCTAGAGAGACACCAAGCTCAGCCTGATACAGACTGAGCATGTCAGAAACACTTGATGGCTTCATGTTTTTCCTCCTAAGAAGTTAAATTATTGATGATTATTCATTTTACCACAGTTTATTCCCATAAAAACAGCAGAATATGAGTTTTCTGTTTCACTCACTGGCTACAAGTGGAAATTTTGACTCTATATTTCCACTTTAAGAGGTACCAATATCTCAATCTGAAGGAGGAAAAGCAGCTCCTATTCTGCTTTCAGAGACAATAAAAGTAGAGAAGCAAACAGAAGGTTATGTCCTGACAAGTAAATGGTTTTTCAGTTCCCATTTTAAGTGTGTCAGTGAACTGAGATTATTGCTACTTTTCCCAATAAAGGTACAAAGACCTGTAAGCTTTCTGTGCAGAGGAAAACACCACTGTGCAATTAAATACGGAATAGTTTGTTGAGCTGTTTAGACTTGTATTTGCCCACCGGAAAGTGCAGAGAGGGGGTGTGACAGACAAGGGGAATGTGCTCCAGCAACTCCCTGAGTTGCCAAAAGTGTGTTATCAAAGATACTTTGAAATCTGAGTGTTTTTTTCTAAGAAAGCTACATTTAAATAATTCATCAGCTGATTTGTGAATTGACTACCCATGCATGTGGGCATGGATAACGCATACTTTTCCTACTACAAATTGAATCCTTTAGCTGATACTCTCCCAAAAACACCCACGCAGAGAATATTTTGCAGACATGATATTTTCTATTCCTTTTCACTTCTCTATCTGTGTTATTTCCAGCTCAGACTACTTGAAAGTCAGCATCCCTTCTTCTGTCTAATTAATCCTTAGGACTTGGCCCTTCACATCACAATTCTTTCCTTTTGAGAAATTTCCATTAGTAATTATTCCAGAGATCTTGCTGTACTCAGGAACTCCCCAATCTGTCTTCATTGCCTTTTGTCACAAACAAGAGGGAGAACAATAGTTTTGTTTAAACTCAACAGTCTGCTAAAAGACCATATTTTTTCACAGTGAGCTCCGAGAAACAGAATCAGACTGATCTATGGGCAGATGGAAACACATAGGAAATTATCCGTCTCAGCCACTTTGCCCACTGTAGAAGCAAAGCTCTGTGGCAGGAAATCAGAATTCAGAAACTTATTCTTGTTTTAATTTGTCATTAAAGCAATTCATGCAAAGAACATTCTAAAAAACACTTGCTTCTGTAAAAAAAAAAGAAAAGAAAAGTTTTTAAACATCCCATGTTTTTCTTTCAATGTTTATATTTGCCTCATGACATGTTGATAAAGATGAGAATTAGGGAGTTTAGTTTTTTTAAAACAGTTCTCTGATATCCCAGATGACTGCTTTGTGATCTCTTTTCTTCTCAATGTATGAAAAATCCAAGTGTCCTTGTCTGGACTATGCTTTTGAATTTTAAGATAAGCAGTGAAGGGAGGGTCATTTCACTTAAGTTTAGCTGCATGCTTCAGCTACTCTGCTGATGCAGATTCACTTGACAATCTGTGAAAAGGAAGAAATGGGCACTGATGGGAAACAGTTCATCAGACCTTAAAATAGATGCCTGAGTGATAAAAACCCTGGACAAGTGCCAGCATCTTTCTGGTGGTTGTGGAGAGAAACCACACAACTAGCTTAGATTTTGATGATTAAAGTTTGAGAAAGCCGATGTCATCATACAAATTCCTCTTGCAGCATCACTGTTATTTCTGCCTTTACGTTCTACTGTTGAAATGTTTTCCGTGCAAACAAGATTAACAGTGCAGTTTGGACAATGCAGAGTTAGATTTGGTTCATGTTTCTAGAGACTTCTTCAGAAAGTGAGACAAGCCCTAGACGTGGCTGCTTAAAGAGGAAGTCTTGAAATGCAAAGAAACTAATAAAATACTGGCCTAATCCAGCTATGCTTTTACTATTTTGTGCCTTTTGGTGTGAAAGATGACAGTTCAAATGGCAAGGTCCTGTACTGGTCCTGCATTTTAGCTAGTGGTGAGAAGTTACTTGTTTGAAACTATTAATATGCCCTAAGGAAAGAAATCAAACTAGTAATTAGCTGTTTTCATGAACAAGATGCAGTCACAAAAATTACAAATATGATTATTCTGCTTATCAGGAGAGGTGTTTCCATTCTATATGAAAATGTTGATGTCGTTGTTTAACTAGTAAGACCTACTCTTGAAAAAGGAATGCAAAGCCATTCAGGAAAAGTGAATTCAGCTTGGAATAGAATCACAGAATCAATTAAGTTGGAAAACACCTCTGAGATCATTGACTCCAGCTGAGGCTGGACAAGGTACAGATAAGGTCTCTTCAAACCATATTGGGGTGTCTAAAAGAAGTTGTTTAGTCTCTCAAAACAAAGTTTGAGAAGGGTGGGATTTGCTCCCTGTAAATACATCCATGGGCAGATCTGAGGGAGAGGAAATGACTAAAGCTTACAAACAGCACTGCTCAGAATCAATGGACACAACATGGTGGTGGATGTGCTCTGACTGGAAATTAGAAAGGAAATATTACTGCAGAGCACTGCCATGATATTCTGGAACAATGTTTAGCAGTGCTAAATCTGAGTCCTAGTGACAGTAGTCACTGTAAAGATCACAATGAGATGAGCAGCTCTACTCATAAAATCATAAAAATCTTAAAATCAATGCTGACTGCAATCATAAAATGAAGTCATGGAATTGTTTAGGTTGGAAAAGACCTCTGAGATCATCGAGTCCAACTGTTAACCCAGCACTGCCAAGTTCACCACTGAATCATGTCCCTCCGTGCCACATCCACTCATCTTTTAAATATCCCCAGGGATGGTGACACAACCACCTCTCTGGGCAGCCTGTTCCAGTGCTTGGCAAACTTTTCTATGAAGAAATTTTTCCCAATCTAAACCAACTCCAGTGCAACTTAAGGCCATTTCATCTTGTCCTGTCCCTGGTTACTTGGGAGAAGAGACTGACCTGCACATGGCTATAAATTCCTTTCAGGCAGTAGAGACTGACAAGGTCCCAGGTCCCCCCCGAGCCGCCTTCTCTCCTGGCTGAGCCCCTCCAGCTCCCTCAGCTGCTCCTCATCAGACTGGGGTTAACAATGGGTTATCACAATCCCACTTTCACCTTGTTTCTCTTTTTCAGGAAGGACAGTTTCAGACTGTCAGAAGGACGTCCCTAAAGGGACAGGTAGAGGCACAGACCTGCAGTAATGAACACAACTATCTCTCCTTCCCTAAAAGGGAAAAATAAAAGACTGAAATAAAGAACTGAAATGTCTCAGCTTTGGTGGTGTTCCCACAGTATTAACCAGGTGAGTTACCACCCCAGCACAGGAGTGCTTGAACAGTGCTATTTGACAGCTGCTGATTCACCTGTGTGGTCGAGCAGCAAAGTAGCAGGTGCCATACAGAAACCAGACACTTGAACTGCCACCACTTGTGCAAGCTGGTGGCCTGGAGTATCTGCTTCTATAAGGCTGCCAATCCAGCATCTGCCACAAGTGTCTAACTCATAGTGAGAAACAAAGGGAAGTCCCAATGACACATCTTCCAGCTGCAATCCCAAATAAGAGTCATAGGAGAACAATAGAATGACTCTTCTGCAATGAATGAGTGGGTATTATTACAAAGCACATAAAATATGCACAGGGTTGAATTTTAATTCTCCCAAAGACAGCAGACACCAAATGGGTCTAATTTCAGGAAACTCTGGAGTTTTGCTCTACAAGGTCCTTGAAGAAAGTTGTAGTAAGGTAAGTGTCACAGCTGTATGTGTATGTGGTAACAGTATTGTAACTTCCATTAGAAATTGTGATGTATGAGATGTAGTAATCTCATTCTTCTGTGCTCCCAGGCTGTATTTGCTGGGAGGGAGACAGAAAGAAAAAAAAAAAAGAGCCATTATGCCATTTTACAGGGTGACTTATTGTCTCAGAAAATGAGAAGATCCTTATTCTTTCTGCTAATTTTTGTCCTGTGCAGTCCTCAGTCTCCTATTCTTTTGCTGTGTCTTCTTTAATGTGTGTTTGGAGTTTTTAAAAATAACTTATGCTTCCTTGGCCGATACCATTTTTCCTCCTCTTCACCTCAACATACACTATTAATTTTTGTTTAACTTTAAATGTATCCATTTAATTTCATTCTGTAAAACCATTTACAAAAGAGATGGTATCTAATCCACAGGTGTGACCTGTGTATCTTACTATTTGTAGGGAATGCTGATAATTTTTGTAATAGGCTTAATGATAGTACTTGTCTTTGAAGCACCAGCTATACACTTCCTGCCTTAAAACCTCACTCAGGTAATTTCCCCAACAGTCACAAATATGTTAAAATTCCTTGTCTTTTTGACTGCGTAACTTTATAAGTCACTTGGTTTTCATACAGCAACCTTTATCACCAATCAGCCCGGTCTGATCCAAGCAACAGTGGGGCAATACTGGAGCAGGAAAACAGAACGTCTATGGTCTGGAAAAGGCAGAGGAGCTCTAGACAGAGAGGGAAACTGGAGAAAAGACAGGAACCTGAGGGCAGAGGAAGAGAAGGCTGATAAGGAGTTATAACTGATACAGCAGACACAGGCCAGGCAAACAAATGCCTTTTCCAGGAAATGAGCACAACTGTCCAAGAGGAAACTTACCTCATCCAAAGGCTTTGTACCAGACAGCCCTGAGCCTCTGAGACATAAATCTAGTGGTTGAGGTCTAAAGGAGAACACAAACCCCATACAGAAAGCTCTAAAAGGATGGCAGCCTGGAAAGAGGGAACAAACAGCTGGAGTCTGGAAGTAGGGAGGGGATGCAGGGAAATGGATTAATGGTCATGTGCAAGGCAGGCATATGAAAGATGTTGGATTTTCATTTAAGTTTTTCATATTTGGAGAATTTCTATTAAGAAAAAAAAAAACCCAGACATGTGAAGGGGGAGGAAATTACACAGTTACTATAACACAAGAAAAATCTGAGCCAATTCACCAAGCCAAAACAGGCCTGGAGTGACAGATTTTTCTGATCTTTCACAGCTTGTAGCTTTAGGACATGAAAGTACATATTAAAAAATGAGAGAAGGATCCTTTAGGAAAATTTTGTCTTGGGGTAGAAATCGCTGAAGAAGAGGAGTGATAGTCAAAAAGAAACAGCTTGCTAGAGAAGTCAGAAGAGAGAAGCTTTACTTCATTTATTAATTGACTTTGAGAAAAATGTACATGGCCATTACATGCTATTCTGTTTATCTTCTCTCTTTAACAAGCTGCTATCATTTTAAACACTGTGATTCATTTGTGGGATGGGAAAGGAGATTCTCCCAGGTCTCTGAACTGGGGCTCAAACTAATCTTCACAACAGACCTTCACAGATAATCAAAACCAGCCCTTATGGCTGCCAATCAGGGCCTTCCAGAAGAAACCTCTGCAGCTGTGTTAAGACCTGTGAAAGCAATACCTATCCCCCCCAAAACTGCCCCTAAAATCCAAATTTTGGGAAATGATACAGGGCCACAATTCTGGCCAGAATTAAACTTTATTCCAAGAAGTACAAGAAAACAGTGCTAGTTCATCCCAGGTAGAGAATCTAAAGGACTTAATGGAACAAGAGGGATCCAGCCACTGATAGATTTTAGAAAAACAGAGTTTAGCCCAGTAAGATCTAGAAGCTGTAGGTTTTTCCTTAAAAGTATAAACCAACAGCCTCAGAGTATAGTTCCTGCAAAGGGCAATAGTGTAATTGCCTTATGACAATATATTGGTTTTCTGACAAAACTTCTTTTGTGTCTCTGTGGTTTTCCACAGCAGATATTCACAGAAATTATAGTCACAAAGCTGCTAAAACCACTTCCTGTAAATTACATAAAGGTCTGTCTCCCGGTATCACTAGGACCTGTTCACACACTTCCTATTACTTTTGAGACCTTTATTTTACAGGGTAGATAGATATGTTACCATGTGCTATCCACATGCTCAAGGAAAACACTTGCCCATGAGAGAAGGCTGGAGCAGACACTCGCAGGCAGAGAGCAACTGGAATAGTGACTGTGACCCGATTGTGTTGTCACTGGTGGTTTTGTTGTTGGGTTTTTCAGATCTTTCAAATAACTTGCTGAGCAGATTTTTCTTCACCAGCATACCCTGTGTTGTGCTGTTGATTTTTTCCTGGACAGAAGTGCCTGTGACTGTGGCCTTTCTTTAGCATCCATCAAAACACTGTATGCTCCCACCTCACTCAGTATTTTCACAGAAAAGTAGCTGTACAGCTTTCTGTTTAGATCTGGACCATGTTCACCTTTAGGGATGAGACCCTGGCATATTCCCAACAAAATTAGATAATTTAGACTACAGAAAATTCTGAAATACATCTAATGTGCCTGGGTTAATTTTATATCCAGTAGAGCATTAAATGGTTGATTCTAGTGTTCAAGACAAAAACATGAGATCAAAGAATTGATCTAATCTACACTGTAGTTCATTAGAAAACTTCACTTATTTTAGTGGGCCTAAACATGCACATTGCCTGGAGTTCAAAAGAAAATGAGATCCAAGAAAAAGGTATAAAAAATGTGGAGAACCCATTGCATGGTAAACAATCCCATGAGCTCATGCTGTGCCCTTTCTTTTCCTGCCTTTGATGTTGGAGCTCCCATTTTATTCCTGCAGACTTGATTCTGCTGCCTTTGAATTTAGTGGGAAGATTGCTAATTTACTTTGATTGTATAAGAAACTGACTTTAGATTCTTACGTGACTTTTGGAACAATAAAAGAGTTTTTTATGTTCTATTGTGTGATGGGATCCAAAGCTCTCACAGTGGAGGAAGAAAACAGAACCAAGGCTGTGTTGCACTGGCTTTCT
This sequence comes from Sakesphorus luctuosus, assembly GCA_013396695.1. Lineage (NCBI taxonomy): Eukaryota > Metazoa > Chordata > Aves > Passeriformes > Thamnophilidae > Sakesphorus > Sakesphorus luctuosus. The sequence goes on along the minus strand of VWZD01005546.1, from coordinate 137,476 downwards.
GCTCCCAGAGTTGGGAGAAGAACTCCATCCCCATTTTCTGTCTGTTGTTCTTTTTCCTCTCATCACCAAAAAGCCAAAGTAGACAAGAGCAAAGGAGCAAAAAATGATCAGTGTCAGTAGAAGTAGGAACAGCAAATGAAGAGTGGAGGGAGAGTGCTGTACTTGGTTGATATAAATCATAGAATCTTCGAATGGTTTAGGTTGGGACCTTTAAAGTCCAACACGCTCCTTGCCATGAGCAGGGATATCCTGGACTAGTTTCAGTTGCTGAAAGCCCCATTCAACAGGACCTCAAATGTATAAAGCTGGTGGCAGAGAGGAGGTGGCTCTGACACTTCCCACACTGCACCAGTTGTAGCACAGTATTTTTGATGGGGAATGGGATATCACTTCACAAAATTCAGTGTCACCCAGTGTGGATATAAGGGTGCCAGCTTCTTCTCAAAGGTGTGTTATTGCTTCTCATGCAGATAGCCACAAACACAAGATGTGTGATTCCTAATTGCTGGAGGATTTTGACACAAAGCTTCCCCCAGGAAAGGAAGGAAAAACTACTGCAGTCTTGGAAAAATGGAAATAACTTACCTTGTCCAGCTTGCATTTTCCTCTGCTCTCTCTCATTCAGAAAAGAGCAACTTCCCTTGAATACGACTGTCTGTGATTCAAACTCCTGCCAGCAGCCGCTTTCAAAGGTGGCCTCCACCAAATGAGCCATCCCTGACACAAGAACCTGGGGCAACAATTAACCAAGGACAAAATCCTGCTGAGGCCACTCACAAGAGCAGACTGACAGATTGGCCCTAGACTGTACAGATCACTTCAGATTAAGGTTAGCAGTGCTACAGCAAGGATTAGGAAAGTGCCAGTGGAGGCCAGCGTGGGGCTGCTGCCATTGTTGTCCCACAGGAGATAGAAAGCTCCTGGCTATGGAACGAGGAGCCCAAGGAGATGTAAAATGTCCCGAGTAGGAGGCTGCAGGCACCAGGGAGTGGAAACGAGCAGCAGAGGACACTCAGTGGGAGGGAGCAGAGGGGCTGTGAGCATTACACAGCTCATTATGGCTGCGGCAGTGTCTGACAGCATCACACTCCTCTAATTTAATTTGGAGTCAAGGTGGTTTCCAACACATTGTTCTGCACTTGAAACCTCTCCCTTAATTCCCCTTTTGTTAATTTATTAACAAATTAGGGTGTTTTCTGTAGCAGATGAAGAAATTTGCATTCACAGCTGCACAACGCTGGTTTAAAAGCAGTAACAAGAAATGTAACAGCTCAAATACAAGGGTGTCTGCTAGGAGAGTAAACATGTCTTCAGTGTTAGCTCAGCTTTTAAAACAAACTTAGTAATTTCTTCCAAAGATAAAATATTTGCAAGCTATTATTACAGCACACTCTCATTAAGGAGAAGGAAACACAGTTGTCTCTTTGGAGCAGGCAGACATGAACAGAGAAAGCTGTGCTGCATAATTAGCCTTCAAGAACTGTGAGGTATCTGCACCTCTGACAGCTCAGCATTAAAACCTTATCAGCAGAGCATTCATCCATGCTGCTGTTTTCCAAGCCACCCAAAAGAGGTTGTGAATTTGTTAATTAATTTCTGGGAAACACCATGGATATGACTATGAAAGCAAATAGCCCAGGGAGATGTAAAATATCTTGAGCAGAGAACACAAGCCTGCAGTGATTTAAGGGTTTGAATATTGTGTATTCTTCAAAAGCAGTGGGAGAGGAGGGACTGTGTCAGCCAGCCCGTGTCCTTACACAGAGAGGTGTTTTTTGTGAAAGGGGCTGTTTCACTTCAAAGCCTCTGATGCTGCAGCTGATAAAAATGACAACCAGTGGAGTTGCTGATTCACGCCAGGGCAGGTTGTGTTGGGAACTGTCTGGAGATAACAGAGGTAGGATTTTACTTTCTGAAGATCTCTTTATTAGGGGTATGCAATACAAGGTGTCCCTGGCTCTTGCCTACAGAAACATCCCTCACAGACAGCAGCATTTCTGATCATGGCTTTAGTACAACTGCTCCTGTCCTTGACATAATTGGGAACAATTTTGCACTAAAAATAACTAGGCAGGAAAAAAATAACAAAAGAACAAAGAACTCAAACAAGACATAAAACTACATTGTTTCGGATAATAATATGGTGATATGGCAACGGGCCACAGCAGTAATTGCCCCGTATCTACACTGCACACTTGCAGCAGAATAGCACATTTCTGTTCACTGGGGCACAACCTAAAATTAACTACTAGGAGCTCCATACCACAGAAAGCTCAGTTAAAATTATGGTGTTTAAAAAATGAAGAGCCTCACTAGCCCTGAGAGGACATCTGAAGCACACAGCCTGCCTCAGAACTTCTAGTGTTTTCAGTGGGAAGCTGGCACTTGTGAATCCCAGGGTTAATCACATGTTTTACAGTAAACACTTGTCTGGATTAAACCTCTCTGGACTTAATTTTTACCCAACTAGCTACTCAAAATTTAGAAATTGAGCAACCCTTGGCAGGGCTGATTCTCTCTGGCTGTGTAACATACACTACAATGTTGTGATCCCCCATACACAGCCAGAGGCAATGCCTACCTTTTGTAGGAACCCTGCTGAACAGATCTCTTGCCCGGGAGGAAGACTTCACATCACACTTGCGGTTTTTCCTGAAATGCTTTGAATCCCCACCTTACTGTACTCTAACTAGATCATCCCAGCAGAAATTCTGCCTCCACCTCTGTGAAGGTAAGGCCTTTATTGGACCATAAATATACACAACATGCAACCCTTTTTCTGACTGGGAGGGGTCTTTATATGGGAGCACCTTAGGGAACTTTCTGCTGGATTTTTACATGACTGTAAAGCCACCATTTGTTAAGGAACAAGGAAGGACCTTCAGGCAGCCCCTACTCTCACTGTAAGCATCCTGCAGATGGTCACCAAGCTGACATTAATCAGGGAACTTCCCCATTCAACCCACGGAGAATTTGGACATTGTGAATTCTGCTCCTGTAGCATCAGTTGGTACCACCCACCTTTGCAGATCTGCTTTAGGAACATGCTGTGGAAAGGAAGCCAGGACCTTTAGGTTACCTTGCTCCTATTTCTGCCATTCTCAACCCTCTATTGCACAGGAAAAGGCTTTTCCACAGATGGTAGAGTGCTGGTAGGAAGATATTCTTTGACCAGGAGCAATAACTGTACCGTTATCCTCATTTTCTTGAACTTTTTATTATGCAGAAAGAACCTCTGTACGGAAGATGGAAATTTTATAATGATCATCTGTAAGGATTTCCAACAATCAGAACTCATGATCTGCAGAGATTATTTGTAATAGATTGTGAACCATGTCTCATTTGTCCTGCTGCAGAGGAAGCTCAGTGAGTCACTGTTTGAGGTATAACATAATGATTTCTGCCAGATTGACTTCCCACAAAGGACAGCATTTAGTGTAAACAGATCACTTATTGTAGAGCAGGACTAGCTTGCATTGCAAGAGAAGACAGAAATTATTACACTGAACACAATTTGGAACAGTTCAGTCACTTGGGACTTCAAAACATTAGTGCAAGTGTAATTTAAGCTGATTATGTCTCTTTGCAGTGTACAGGAAGAGCAGTTATTTTTCTCTTTTCAGGAGTCTTTTTGTGTTTGTAAAGGTTGCTATGATTTTCTCCAGCTGTTCTCTTTTCTAGAATTGTCTACAAGTTTCTAGAAACTGATTAAGTGGCTACATCTTTTCTGAAGTGTTTTTGCCCCAAACCAAGCCCATGTATTCTATCTGCAGCCTTAGCAGTGCTATCTAGACTGGAAAGGTTATTTCAGCATCTTGCGTGCCATACATATATTGATGGAACAAATCTCTTTACAAATCTGTCCTGATTATTGTTAATAAGATGTTTCTGTGTTTGACAAGCGCTGTTTTATTTCTTTTTCAGAAAATGCAATCAGACCCATCAATGACAATCCCGATGTACCTCCCTTCCTTCTTTTCCAAGAATAGTCACCATGATTGCTCTTCTCCAATGCCCTGGAAGTCATCTGTCCTCCTCACCTTCTCAAGGAGAATCATTGACATCTCATCCTGCTTACAGCAGGTACGTAAATATTTTAAATAAACTTCCTTTTTCTTAAGTGACTACTGAAGGAAAAAAGGCCTTAGACCTGTCACCCATTATTATTTTTCCCTTCCCATCACCAGTTGGACTAAATCATATTTCATGTCTTTGGAGAGTGTCTTCATGTTATGTTTCATTCCATTTCCTTGTTGGATCTTATTTTTGTCACTATGATTATACCAGTCAAAGGAATTCATTATGCCCAAATCCAGTTGATTCAGGACTTCTGTCACACACGGCACCAGCTTCGCTTTTGTCTGATCGATAACAGTAAGCACCTACCTTTTAAGCAATACGCCACAGTTCTTTTGCAATCTCTTCTATATTCCTGTTTATTAATAGACAAGCAAGAAAGCAACATTTTGACTATTGAAGGCACATTTTATTCTGTTTGAATACCTGAAACTTAAAATATTATTAAACAGCCGCTCTAGTTAAGGTTGGATAAACCCAAACTCAAATATTTTCTGAATATTTTCTGAATGTGTCCCACAGTAACCAGGAAACAGTATTTTGGCAGTTCTGAAGCATTTCCATAATACTGTTTTTCTCTGTTGTTTTTTTTGTTTCTACTGTCGAATATGTTTTTATTTAAACAGAATTGAGAGTTTTGAGAGTAATTTTTGTAACATTTCTCTAAGCATGGTTCAAAGCACAAAGTGAGCCTGTTCTAAAATGAACAAAAATGTAAAAGGCCAGATGCTTGGCTGCCTTGGGGAGCTGAGGGCAAAGTTTCAGCCACCTGGTATTTACCCACCACCGGTTTTACTGCTGCACACTTCCCATCCTTAAAATCCTCTTAAGTCATTAACTGGTTTCTCACAGTTCAGCAATGCAGGTAAAGTTCTTTCTTCCTGCCTGGCAGGAAGAGAGAAAGCGATACAGTGAGTTTAAGAGGCACAGAGGGATTCACCATCAGTGCCCTCATTCAGAACGTGATTTAATTAATCTTTACATGGTGGTAAAAATGGCTGCATCTTTCTTTTCACTCAATGAGTCATCCATCTCTTTCACATTTTCTCATCTATATTACACATCTTTCTCTTCTTTTTTACAAAAGAAATTCTGTTTCCTTTTTTCCATCTGTTTGGTCTCTTCTTTCCCTGTGAAAGCTCTGGCGCAGGGGAAAGGATCCTGTGTCATGCTCTTGGATAATCTCTTCATTTCTTGGCAGACAGTCAGGTCGAAAGCAAAGCAGAGAGCTTTGGCACAAGGCAGAGTCTGAGTGTTTGGTTGTTTGGGAAATTTTTTTATTGTTTCTGGGGAATTTTTTTTCCACATCTCTTCTTGAGAATATTTCACTTGGACCACCCTTTAGTCCAGGGAGACAATAGGAACCCATTATATGAAAGGCTGAGGTTTGATGTTACAGCTATTCACAGGAAAGTGGGACTTTCCTTTTATTGTTCACAACAAACATTTTCCTTCATGAGAAGCATAATAGAAAGGCAGGTCTGATGTTTGGGGAAAAAAAATGTTTTGCCCAGCTTTAATCAGATATGAATTGCCTGTGAAGCTGTTACAAGAAGTGTATTGTTTGAGCTAAAGAACACCAGCTGATACTTCCTTTTCTTTTTGGATGCATCATTACAAAATAAATATGGGAAAAGAGAAAGTGTAAGTATTCCAATGTTTCACAAAAGCAAGTAAACAAGCAAACAAATGCCCCACAACAAACCTTGTTAAAAATAACTAGTGATACTTGCAGAGCTGGGTCTCTGTGTAAGGTCTGTGTCTGCTCTGGGTGAGCTGCTCTGTTCCTGGGTCTGTAGCACCTCTGCGTGGGGTGAGCCAAGAAAGGTGATTCCTCCTCTCTGGTTGCAGAATTCAGTGTTAGCCAGCAGTCATTTCCCACCTGCCTGGCAGCTCTGACATGACACTTCTTAGACGTGTCCACACTAACTCTTTAACTGCCAGTTTTCCATCATCCGAAGGAAATAAATTCCTGTGCTTTTCAGTATCAAAGATGATCCAGAACATAAAAATTTCAGCACTTTCCAAGCCTGGCGTGCTATTAATCACAGACAAAACTTACCTCCAGAGTCTCCATCCATTCCCACCATGCAGCCCCTCCTTAAATTCATCACAGAGAAGAATGGCTATTTTCTCATGCTGGCAAAGTCAGCCTTGGGTGACTCTGAGAACCTCCTGATACAGAGAAATGATGCGGAAGGAGCAGGAGAACCTTGGACTCCCCATGCCCCAAATCCATTATCTAGCTTCTTCACCCATGCTCTGAGGTGTCTCATGAGGGTGGCTGAGCTTTGTTTTCTAACCACAGCCACTCAGTGTGGGTCAGGATCACAAATCCAGTGTCTCCAGCCCAGTCTCAGAGCAGAGGAGTGGGATGCTTAGCCATGTGGCTGCTTTTCTGTATCACAGATAGCTGATGGCATTAGCAGTTGTGTTCACGGGGGAAATGGGCTATTTGGTCATGCTTACAATTGCTCTTGTATGTCCAGATACTGAAGTGTACACACACACAGAGACACACACACACAGACACACAGACAGATAGACAGACAGACAGACACACACACTACAGGTGTTGTTTGGGACTGTTCCTCCTTTCTGGTAGAAGCCATATCCCTGCATGATGCTCATCATGGGTGTGCAACACGGAGTTTGCAGGATTGTTGAGCCTCAGCTGACTAATCCCAAGTCCCTTGGCAACAGCTCTGATCTGAATTGTCTTTGACACTCTTTCTGTAAAGTAGGTATTTTTTAAAATTATACAAGGTACATGTTCTCTCCTTCTCTCCTTACCTCATGTATGATGCATTCCTGAGGCACAGGGCACAGTGTTTTCAGCTGATCTTGGGCTTTGTCTTCATACAAGGTGACCCTGATATAATCATATCAATGTTCTTACACATTCCATATTAATTCAGGGAAGGTCCATGAATGAACATGTTTCTTTCAAAGTAAACAGAATTGTCAGCAAACAAAAGAAATAGCCCTATGGGAAGGTAGAGGAGAAGAATGAAGCTGGTCTAATTTAGGCAGATAGAGAAAGGTAAAGTTCGGAGGCATGAAAAGCCATGCTAGACCTATATTCCTGGAAAGCCACTGTCTGTACTGGAGAAAAGTTCATGGAGAATTACACAATTAATGCATGATGTGTTGAAGAAAACAGAACTAATACATGATAAATTGACTCTGTGTGTCCATAGGGAACAAAAAAAAATGAGTCAGGGTTCAGATTAAAGCACCACTTCAGGCCCTCGTGTTTCAGCAGGAGCTGTTGACAGGTGTACATTCAATTTCATTTCAGTAGCATGGTTGAAATCATGAGTTTATTGTATAAAGTAAAAGGGGGGAAAGTAATTTCAAGGAAATTATTTAAAAAAACCCTCTTAAAACATTTTATCAAACCTTGTCCTGGTTTTTCCTCAGTAGTACCAAAGCGAAATTTCACAGGACTCATGCCTCATTTAAAATTTTTAATCTGATATCTGTGTCATATTTTGTAAGAAGTCTGCATGGATTTTTCTCCAGCAATATATTGGATATTCCTGTCATATAGGAGAACACACTAGTAAAATTCTTGGTTTAGGAATTAGATGACACAAAAAATAAGCCTCTATTATTCATGCCACCTACACATGCCAGTGGTGAATAAGGATATGGGCTACTCTGACAACTGATGGTAAGTTTTGCATCATAAATATTTTTAGTGTAAATGTTTGCATGTACAGATGCCCTTCTAGAAGTTTACTTTTACAACTTCATGCCATTTCGAAATCTTCTTTCTAAGATATATGTTAAATTCAGTCAGGTAAAACTGGAAACCTATGAACCTCAGAAGAGCATTAAAAATATTATTTTTTTAATTATAAAAATGCTTTTCCTATTGAGAATTACTTCATAAACTCATAACAAAAACCAAATTGTGAAATTAAGATTTTTTACCTATAATCTAACAAAGTATAATTAATATTGGCATGCACACCCTTAATTAATAAATAATAATAATATAATTATGGCCAATCTTCACGAACGAAGATTTGGGAAGGGCTCATCCCACGTGGGTGTGCCCTCCGAGCCTGCACAGTGGATTTTTTAGGTGAGGCTCAGCGTGCGCAGAACTGGCCCCACCGTTTAAGTCCTAAGGTTCATTTGCCACGGCCGAGCAAGCTGGGACAGTGCCAGTGAAGTCCTTGGGACTATCTACAGCACCCGGTACTAACCGGGGCTCCCCCTGCTGAGCATCCGAGATCTGACGGGATCGGATGGCAGGGAGGCATTGAACTGCCGGGACGGTCCGTACTGAGACTCAAACTCGCGACCCTGGGAGTCGGAGACCAGAGAGCTCTCCGCTATGCCATGGGACCGCCCCACACCCTTAATTAACCACAGAGTTTTTATAGAACCTGATGTTTTCAATGGAAAATTTCTTGTAGGAATATTAAAGTTACTCTAATATAGGAAAGAACTAGTGTTAAGGAAATGCATGAATAATTCTCCTCCCAGCATGGCTCTCTAGAGAGATGTGTTTCCCTCTGTGTATCCTTTCCTATGTGTAAATATTGGGAAAGCTCTCCAAGCAAAACTGGAGGCACAGTCAGCCTTATGCCCAAATTTCTTTCCATGTGATCACAGCCCCATTTAAATGGCCACATGGCCCATTTTGCACATCCTTCAGGACCAGCAGGAGGGTTGGTCCACAAAGCTCAGTCTGGTCATTGTCCAAGACAGTGACACATTACTTAAAAAAACAAAACAAAACAAAACACATTAACAAACAGGTCAAACTTAAGACCTCATAATAACTCTCCTAAGGAAGGAAGCATCTAGGAAAAAGTCCTCCACATTTTTCCTTGGTTTCTTGGTCAAGGCACTCATTCAGAAAATATTTTAGATGGAGAAGCTGCCTGGAAAAAGATATTTGAATGGTGAAAGGAGTTGTATTTATTACACCAAGGTTCAGCATAGCTCTCGAACATGAAGGAGAGGTGGTCACAAGAAGCCTTCACCTTTTCTGTACTCCCTCAGCCTGCCAATGTGATGAACCAAGCAGAAGAGCATCCCCTCACTTGATTTCCCTTGGAGCTCTGCACATTGCCACATTATCACAGACTATTCTGAGTTGGAAGGGACCCACAAGGATCATCGAGTCCAACTCTTAAGTCAGTGGCCCACACAGGGGATTGAACCATGACCTTGGCATTATTACAGCCAAGTTTTAACCAACTGAGCTAATCTCAGGGTTTGCCTGTCCCACAGCCTCTGTCCAAGCACATGAAGACAAGCGCCAAGCTCTTTTGGGTGGGTGAGCAATGTCACATGCAAGATATGCTGAGATAAGGAGAGAGCACCTTCTCTGGGTCCCACCTCATCCCGTGCTGCTTCTGCTGAAGTATGGCCACCAGATACATCCCCCAGCCACTGATTAATGGTTGGGCTTGATGGTCTTAAAGGTCCTTTCCAACCCAACCAATTTTATGATTCTATGATTCCATACATACAATGTACCTGTTTGGAGCATCGCACGTTATCACACCCCCCCCCCTCCCCCCAAGGCTGGTATGGCAAACCTGAGGCATCCCACGATGCAGAGCTGTCAAGTTTAGATAAGGTCCTCATGCACACCTCCGTGTAGGCTATACCCAGATGATTTGTGTGGGGTAGTGGGTCAGGGCCAAAAGGAATCTGATATTGTTGATGGTTATCTTGAAGTGATGCAGTTTAACCAAGGGAAACTGAGTGAAGCTCTCCAGAAAAACTGAGGGCTTCATGTAGATCAAAGATGAAAGCTGACTAGGGCTGGCCACAAGGAAATATGTGGGAGGTTGTTTGAAGTGATGTCCTGTGCTTTCCACACAACACTTGCTTCTTGTAATCTTGGTGTTCTCCACTGCATTCTGGCAGAGGGACAAAGGAGACAGGAGGCTGCAAGCTGATCAACAACAAATGTCACAGCAACTTATGTGACCTGGTCTCCAATGCTCTCTGCTTTTCTGGGAATGCAGGGAGGTCTCAGAAGGGCTGAAGGGAAGCAAGTGGCTCTACAAAGTGTTTGCCTCCTCATGTCTTTGATATAGAGCAGAGTTCTGTAGGAAGGGGGTCAAGTGAAAATTGAAAACAAGTCTGTATTCACAGTTCAGACCAAGCTGATGCAAAGAGAGTAAGAAGACTAGTCCAGCCCAGACTGATGCCCAGGCTGCCCAGGGAAGTGGTGGAGCCACCATCCCTGGAGATATTTAAAATATGTGTAGACGTGGTGCTTAGGGACATGGATTTTTGGTGGGCTTGGTGATGTTAGGTTAATGGTTGGATAGATCTCAAGAGTCCTTTCCAACCTAAATGATTCTATGATCTGCTGTCTGACTTGCTCCAGTATTTTTCTGATCCTAGTTTTTACCAGATCCATATTCTCCTTACCCGTACATGGCCTCTCAGAAGGGGATGATGTGATGTGTACCTTCTCACTTCCAGAATCATGTCCCTTTGAGTGTCTCCCATTGGCAGTAAGCTGAGAACAACACTGTCACAGTGGGCCTGTTGCTAGATGATGCTGAAGGATGTTTCTGACCTGTAGCTGTTCTTTAATGTAACACCAAATAAGACAATAAAACCTTAAGAGGGAATGGGGTGCAAGAGAGAGATGCAGTCAGGCAAATGAAGCACTACAGTGACAGCTGCCTTAACCAAAATGCTCCAGAAATATTCTGTTTCAGCCCAGACTTGCTATGGGACCACAAAAAATGCCTACAACTACAAAAATAAGTTGCAGGTAAATAACCAACACACAAAGGGCATTCTGCACATTTTGGTCTTGAATGATGACACACAAAATTAATGCATTTCAATAAGACGGGCAGAGTTAAGGCTCTTTTTGGAGTATGTAATGTGATTTTTCAGACATGGTTGGGTTTTTTTGAGAGAGTGAACATGTTTATTATTATAATATATAGCACCTGTCCATTCCTATCAGTATTCCCATATTTGCAGGGTACAGGCACAAAACTGAAATATTTGTTTCATACATGTCCATGGAAGTGTAGATATGCCAACATGAAACCCAGGCTTGGGGAAAAGGGGTCAGACATCTTCTCTGTGCTGTGGGGAGAGCCTTTAGGTCAGGAGTGTCATGATCCAGTTTCACCTTTTCTGCATATTCTAATAAGCAAGTAGTGCTCTTCCACCCTGCATGACTCTGGGGAGGCCAAACATAGCACAAAGATCTGGCTCTCTCAGCCATCTTCTTTTAGAAGCTGCCTTCTTCCCTCTCTGTTTTTCCTTGGGGAATGGCTATTATGACTACTAACTGTTTGAGCCTGGTCATTAGTTCTTTTCATCTTTATTTCTGGTTTCATTTCCCCTCTGCCAAAGCATCACAAGCTGAATCTCGGGGGGGGGACCTCCAAACTGCAAAAGCAAGCCCAGGTCCTGCTGGGAAAGATGCTTTCAAATGCAGGTGAACGCAGTGGAGTGGTATCAGAAACAACTGGAATCATCAGTGTGGGCCAGGGCAGGAGAAACGGAGAGATGGGCCATCCACAGATGATCATCTGGGATGTGATGAGTGTCAACTACAGCAGTCACACTAAGGTTTAAGATCAGGTTGGATGGGACTTTAAGCAACCTGATCTAGTGAAAAATTTCATGGCAAGGGTATTGGAACAAGGTGATCTTTAAAGGTTCCTTCCAACCCAAACCATTCTATGATTCTGTGATACTCTCAAACTCCATCCTGCTAATGTGCTGCTGAAGGCATCCACATTTTGCCACAAAAGCAGCTCTTTCTGGCTGTAAGCAGAGCTGTTAGCTCTGTTTTCCATGAAGCATTCCCTCTGGAAAAATCAAGAATCACAGCATCTGTTTATAGCTACATAGAAAAGGTGCCTTTCTACCCCAAAGGCATGGAGCACTTTGAAAATGGGAATCATGGTAGTTCTGAAGCCTGTTGTTTGTACACAAATAAAGAAGTGGGCATTGTCGTGGAATAAACACACAGCCTGCTTTGCAGACTCAGGTCAGGCAGAAAGGGTTTGTCTCTACAGCTGTAGGAGAGAAGGCAGAGTGGCAACGATCCATATGATCTGATGTAAAATAAAAGTGCTGGGGCTTGGATATATTTACACATGAAAATGACCCCAAGAAAGGGAATGGAAAAAAACTTTGTTAGAGCAGATGTGCCTCTGCCTTCATGGCCCTGTGGCCTCTGTTCAGCCTGTCCCTCTTGCTCCTGACACTGCTATGTCCTTGATCAACTATCAGGCCTACACTCACATTTTGTGTTATTTTACATTGTTGTGATTTCCAAACACAGCTCCTGTTTGACGAGGGAAGGGTCTGTCTCCCAGCTATCTTTTGAGGGATGCTTCAAAATAATGTTTAATTTCTTCTTTGTCTTGCATGACAGATCTATAGCTAAAGGTGGGGCAATATTACAACATTTCTTATAGAGAAGAGCAAGTATCAGGCTGGCAGTATAAAACAATTCCTGTGCTGAGTTGTGTGCAGGAGCCAGACCATACCGGCCGTGCTGCCCATGGACTGCGTTGCAAGAAACCTCTCAAGTGCATGGACAAAGTTGGAAAAAACCTGGACGAGATAAAATAAATAATTCCTTGCCCTGCATCCCCGCCGTCAGCAGATGGCTCTGCAAGCCGCGGCGTTGCGTGGTTAACCATTGCGCTGTGGGGACAGCTGCGGCTCGGCGGGAGCGGGAGCGGGAGCGGTGGGAAGCGCGGCTGTGCGCGCTGCTGCGCTCCTTGCCTTCTGCCTGGGGAAATTCGAGGTGCCCCCAAACCTGTCATAAACCACAGATTTTGTCTAACCCTTGTTCTTCTTGGAGTCCTTCCCACCCTAATCTCGTACTTTTTTAACAAATACCCACCCGATCCTGTTCGTTCTGGAGGTCCAGCCCACGGTGAGCGCACAGTCTTTCTTCGGTCACTCCCCACCTCAGCGGCGCTCCCACGTCTGCAGCTGAACGCTGATGGCACTCGCAGGGTGAGGAAAGCTCGGCAGCCCTGCCCCTCCTACCTGCAGCATCCCGGACACCTCACCTGCAGTCACATGTTCTGCATCACGTCCCTGGCAGCGCTGGAGACCATGGTGCACCGTCAGGCACTGAACAGGTTAAATCAGCATCTGACATCTACCACACTGCAGAAAATGCAGCTCAGAACAGTTGTATCATGCCCAATTCTGGAAGCCTCTAAAGGTCCAATCTGCTTGAATTTTTTTTCCTATCTGGCAACTCAGTTTTACTGGTGTTTGTCTCCTGTGACTGTGCGGAGTCAAAAATTGCATTTTATAGATAATACAATTAGGTTGGGGATGCCAGCCAAAAGCACTCTTATGGAACAGCATGGGTTGGAACATGAGGGAAAAGGCGCATCCTTTCCAGCTAAAGTGTTTTGCAGCAGATTGCTATGGAGATATTGGGAAGATCTGTCATGGATGGCAAACGTCTGGGGAATTTAAATCATGTAAACAGATCTTTTACCTACACAGTAGCATCCAGGCTGGACAAAAGGGGCTGCAGCTTTATTTGTTATCCAAAAAAGATGATCTTGTTCTCTAAAATTGGAACCACAAGATTATTTCAGTTGAAAAACACTGTCAAGTCCACTACTAAACCATGTCCCCAAGTGCCACATCTACATGCCTTTTAGATTACTTTGGGGATGGTGATCCCATCCAGCCCCATAGATTTCTGTTTGTCTAAGCAGCGTAGCAGGTCACTGGCCATTTCCCCTTGGATTATGCAGCCTTCATTCTGCTCCTCATCTCTGTCTTCCAGTTTAGAGGCCTGGGTACCCTGAGAACAACTGGATTTACACTTAAAGATTGAGGCAAAAAAGTTATTAAGTATCTCAGACTTTGTTACTACGTGTCCCCTTGCACCCAGTAAAGGATGGAGATTCTCTTTAGCCCTTCTTTTGTGGTGAGAAACATTTATAGAAACATTTTGTATTGTCTATTACTGCCATAGCCAGATTAATTTCTAGTTGGGTGGTTTAATTTTCTCCCTGCAAAGTCTCACAACACCTTTTGAGTCCTCTTGAGTTACCTGCTCCTTCTTCCAAAGATGGTAAACTCTTTTTTTTTCCCTGAGCTTCAGCCACAGCTGTCTCTTCTACCAGGGTGGCCTTCTCCACCTGCTCTTCTTTCGTCTCATGGGCAAAGCTTGTCACCCGCACTTTTAGGATTTCCCTCCTGAAGAATCCAGCCTTTCTGGCCCCCTTTGCCCTTCAGGAGTTTGGTACTGCACCTATAACAGTGTTTTGTGCCTTCTTCCTTATCACAAAAGGAATGATTAAAAAAAGTTTCTGAAGTTGCTCAGGTCGGAGATTGCACCATTTCTACACTGAAGAGGTGCAGAAGGATTTTTCTCAGGGCATTGAAACTGACTTGCAGGAGGCTGCTGGTGAATAGGGAGTGTTGACATGGCATTTGGGCTGAAAAGACCTCTTCTTTCCCACACTGAACCCCTTCAGAGCCCTTCCATCACCAAAAGACACACATTGTTCTGCTGTGTGCAGCATTTCTGAGCTGGAACCTCACCTTAAACTGATACTACAACCCTGTTATCAATATTTTGTTATTTCTTTTTAAATTTTGTTGTCTTTCCTCCCACTACCTCCACTTCTCTATTTATTTCTTTAATGTCTGGGTGTTTTCATTTATGAAGATAAAAGCCATGGAGAAGTGAAGTGAGAAAGTTTCCCACTTGAATTTCCACAAAATCCTTGCCCCTGAGCTGTCAGAGAAGACACTTGCATGGTGGCAGTGTGCCTGGTACTAAAGAGGGATACAAAGGCCCCATCTGTATGAATGCAATGTACAGGCACTGGTGCCCAGTTGTCTGCACCCTCATCTTAGTGGGACAGTCCTCGGCACACATTTGGCCCCAGCTCTGTCCACACAATTCCTGGGGTGCGTTCAGGACTTAACCTATCCCCAGCAGCAAACTGGGGACACACACTCCTTTAAAAGGTAAAATGTAGTAGTATGGATGCAGCCATGTCGTACTAGAAAACCTCAAGGTCAGAGAAAAGGCAGAGAAGACTTTTATAAGACAAAACTGAAAGCGACGATGTTTCAAAATGGAAATAAAAATGTTCTCTCTCAGCAATGCTGAGTTTTGGCTCCCTTGACAAATTTCAGACAAATCAAGGCAAGAGTGTGCTCATTTGGACAGCCAGTGGCTGAAGGCCATTCCTTCAGGGAAGTTGGCACAGCCTGCCCAGCACACAGAACAAACCATGCTTTGCATATTTCCACCTGCCCAACACAGCCCAGCACTCAGCAGGGTCAGCTTCTCCAAGGGGTGTCTCATGGGCACTGTGGAGCACCATTTGAAAGGGAAATGTAAAAAGCTCCAGCTCACAAGCACTATAAAAATAGCTACATGCATCTACAGAGTCCTTGCCCTGCTTTTCAACTCAGGCCCAAGTTCTCACTGGAGCTACAGCTCCCAAAACAGATCTGACTGGGCAGAACCTGTGCCTACACTTGGCTGGGCAGGACAGTAGTTCGGGCATCCAGGTGCAAACCCACCTTCACAGAGAAGTTTGTTTGAAACATGAAGTTGTGAGGTAGAGTGAGAAAGGCACCAGCTGCTTTCCCATCTGTCCCACCTGCTCTGCTTTGGTAGGAGGCACACAGTGATGTGACACAGGAGCAGTGTCAGGCACCATGGCTGGATTGAGCAGAGCTGGCACAGCCCCACAGCTCCAGAAGGGCCACCCAACCTGCTGTGCCAGGACTGCCTAGGCCTGTAACACCCCATGATCCTCAGCCTTTCCATGCCTCAATCCTTCATCCTTGAGCACAGGGAAGGAGACATCCTTGTGCCATTGCATCAGGCTGTGTAGGAGGAGTAAGTCAGGGCTCAGCAACCACATAACTCAAACCAGGACAGCCCTGCATAGCATTAGGGCAGTGCTTTAGTGGACAGTAGCCTCAGGAAAGAACAGCAGTTCCTCTCCATCTTCCATCTCCATGTGTCCTCCAGTTACTCCTTTCCTCTTTCTCTGGTCCCTGTCTCCTTCCCACTGAGCCGAGCTGCAAACCACTGCTCTGCCTTTGCCTTTGCAGGCTCCAAACTGACACCACGGTCAAAACCTGCACTGGGGCTCCTCTCCCCAGGCTCAGTCTTGTTAGTTGAAAAAGCAAATAGGAGTTGGCCTTCTTGCTATGTTTTATCATTACTCACCCAGCTTGGGCAGGATGGGACAGGGTAAAGGTTGCACAAGGAAGATGCTTGATATCATGTCAAGGGCCAGCCTGGAGGAGACTAAAATCTTTGGAGAATCTATTGCCTAAGGATGCCTTCATGACACATAGCAACAAAAAGGAGTCTTGCTCTCTGTACTGGTGCTTGTTGTGCCATACAAAGGCATCCCAAAAGCATCCTGGGCTGGGCTGGCTTGTAAATGGCAAAGCTTCTCATGCACTTACGAGTTAAAGGTGTGTTTGATGACTAGGCTTTAACGTGTTAATGCCTGCTGTACCCTGCTGGGCAATGTGTTCCACTATTCTAGAATTAGGCCCCAAGAGCTGCATCAAATCAGAACTAAAGGATAATAGCCTATGTCTGAAAACATTAATGTGCCAATTTGTTTCAGGACCCTCACTGAGTTATTACTTGAAGGCTAAAATCTGTAATCAAAAACTCAGCTGAGACTCCGCTTTCCCTAAAACATCTCCTTCCTTGAGCATCATCTTCACATCAGCAGCAGGGAATGCATCAGCTCCTTCACTGTTGAGCATAGCTGTGCATGGTTGTCATTATAACTTCAGATATGGAGAAGCTGATATGAAGCTGTTCTTCTCAACAGTAAAACTCCTATCCCTGTTTAACCAGTCACATTTACTCCTTGCAATAGGCCCAGTCTCAATTCTCATTACTCATCCAGCTTGGGCAGGATTGGACAGGGTGAAGGCTGCACAAGAAAGATGTTTGATGCCATGTCAAGGGCCAAGCTGTGTAAGACTAAAATTTTTGGAGGATTTAACTGTCACTATTCCACCAGTCACACTTACTCCTGGCAGTAGCCCCCAGCCTCAAATGAGCATTGGGACATGCTGGGCTTGGACACAACAAGGACCTGTGGGGTGGGAGAGCAGAGGCAGGGGTAGTGGATTTGGAATTTGTGCTCATGGCAGCTCCTGCACATGTGTTGGATGGCTGGAAGATGACATGTCTTAGACACTTTCAGCAAGAGGAGTAGTGGTGGGGTGGGGGTTTAGTGGTGGAGGCTGGCTGCCCATGAGTTCAGGAAGGAAAGAGAAAAAACACACTGGAAAGAAATATCCATACAAGTCTCATTTCCAGCCTTGTCTACACCTATGTGCTCTGCTGGCATCATGGTAATTGCAGGTTGGCCTGGCTAAATGCCTCTGAGGGGTGTACAATTGGTTATTCTCTTTCCTACTAGCCCTCCTTCCCCTCTCAATGACCTCCATCATTGACCACCTCCAAAATCTCACGTCAAAGTCAGAGGGTCTCTATAATAAAATAACAAACCCAGAATTGGGTAACAAGTCTCCCTATACCTTTTGTATTGAATGGAGGCATCTGCCATGGTCTGTCCTGGCAGCTCCCACTCCCCTGAGCCGTCCTAAAGCCCCTGGGAATCCTGTTATTTTTATCTAAAATCTGCCAGGTATCTTGGAAGCCAGATTCTTCTTCAGAAAATTCTGTGTTTCCAAAACAAAACTGCAGGATTTTGGTTTCATTAAATGTTATTTGAGGTTTCCTTCTAACTCTGCATGAAAATAACTCTGCAAATCCCAGCATAATGTCAAGGAAATGGGGCTTCTGGCTCAACTCTGGCATCGTCACCCCTCTTACCTCCCCTCTGTTGCGCCTCCAGGTGCTGAGACACAGAGGCACCATTGTGCTGGGTGTAGGGAAGACATGGAGACATCACTGTGCTGGGTTTGGAGAACACTCTGCCAGTTTTCCATAAGAGCAAGAAGCAAGGCTGAAGGAAAGGACAACAAAGTCTTACACTAAGCCAAAGCCCAAGCCCTTCCATATCCTTCAATTGCATTGCTCCCAGCAGCTTTCTTCCCTTCTTCTGTTAAAGATGGGCTCTGCTTGAGGTCTTCCCACAGAGGGGCTGCTGTAGGTTAGTGGCCCACATGTCAGAGCCTCACAGGGTGTAGAACAATACAGACTTACCAGAAGGAATGACCCAGTTAGCCTGGAATGGTACAGATAGCTCCAGGCAAAATAATATACTTGATTTCCTTAACTGGAAACTGAAGACAGAGCTGCTAATTCCAGTACTGTTCAATTCTGCCACTGGTTTGAGGGGAAAAGAAATATAATGTCTGTTAAAAGCTGGGAATTGCAGAAAGACTCATGGAATAATCAGTAAGTGCAGTGACAGAGCAGTTGTGCTGTGGCCTGCATCTCTTCCAATGGCATAGGATGAATATTGCTCCATGCAGTGGGATATACAGGAGAACAGCACAGGCAGTGCCTATAGAATTGGGACTCACTGTGTCTAGAAAAGGATTTGAGGGATTTAGGGGGATCATCCGTACCAGCTCGCAGTGTAATGTAGCAGCAAAAAGGACTGAGACTAAAGAACAGATGGGAAATCTGTGCTTTAGTCAAACACAAGCTGTTGTACTCAACAGGAGGAGCTGGTTACATCTTACAATTCTGTATCAAACAAGAAATCAAACTAGGTGTTCCAAGAGTCCAAGTTTTTTATTTGCCACGGGTCACACATGATATTTATCATAAAGAAGAAACTTGAAGCCCTGTGGTAAACATCCATCTTCTGAATCTTTCTCCCATAGATGAGAAATATAAAACACTTTTTATTCCCTTTCCCTTCCATCCCCTCCCCTTAGGAAAGGAGTGGGCTGGTTAGGAAAACTATGGTTATGTGAGGCTGCACCCAGTTCTAGTAATGGAAAAGCTGCCATTGAGCAGAAATTCTGATTACAGCACAACTTTGTTCTGCTGCACTTTGTGCTCAGTCCTGCCTGGATCCTATAGTATGAACCTTCTGCAGATCCTGCTGCTGTGGGCACCCCCTGCAATATGAAACATTGGTCTTGCTCCAAAGGTTCTCCTGGTCCCTCCTGTAATTGTCCTTGTTCTCACATAATTTCCTCTGCCTCACTGCCCTGAAGTAACAGTGGGTCACCAGTTAAAGGGGCTCAGAGCAAGATTCAGTTTGGATAAACATCCAAAATGGGGAATGCTACTGGCGTGCTGGCAGCACTTCTTAACTCAGTGTCAGAGCTGCTACTCCAGGGACGTGGGAAGTGACATGTGGTTCATCTGGGAAGCTTGGCAGAACTTTCACTGCAAGCAGTTCAGCTGTCCTCCTCAGGGAAAGAGTAGGAAGCATGCTCATTTCCCTGAGAGCACGAGGCACAGTGTACTTTTAGCATGTGTCCATGAGAGCTGTACCTTCACCTGGGACCAAAGGACATTTCCTTCCCTCTCACAGAACCACATCACAAGGGAGATACAGTAGTAATACACATGAGATCAAAGATATGTTTTGCTAGAGGGCTGGAAGAGAAGGGTTATAAGGTCCTTTCTCACCCAAGCCTTTGGGAAATCTGCTGGAGTTGCTGAGAGAGACTCTGTGTTCCTGCTGGACAAGAACTGAGCTGCTGTGAGAGACAGGAGCAGCTCCATGGAGGAGTGCTCTGGACAGTGATGCCAGCAGGTTTCTTACCGTGTGAGATGGACCCTAAAGAACAGCAGTGAAACCACATGAGTCAGCAAGTTTGCCTCCTCATCCATGGCTGAGTTGCGGCTCTTGGCTGTAGGAAACATCCTCCTTTCCCTGTCTTTTCACATGGCAAAGTCTGAGCTAAGGTAACCATCTGCAACAAAAGCATTCCTGTGGTGAGGTCTCCACACTGACCTGTTCTGGTAGCCAAGGAAAGTGCAGCCTCTTAGTTTGGATCAAGGATGATGTTTGGTTCCAGAAGAAGTGTGAGGAGGAAGGAGGGCTGCTCCTTGTCAGAGACCTGCTGAATGCTCAGTAGTTTTGTCGTGGACCCTGTATAAGCAAATCTGCTTGATGAGCATGGTAGGTAGAGGCTTGTATTCCCATTTTGAGGTGTCCAGTGTTGTTGTATGACTGTCATTCCTCAGTGTGGCTTTGGAGGTAAAAACTGGACAGTGATGGGGAGAGAAGCATGAGATGTTTTCTGGACTACCAATTTCTCAGGGGAAGGGAGGTATCTCCAGCCCAACAAGTCTGAGAACTGGGATGACGAGACGATGGAAGGGCAGTGCCACTGGCATATCTCCAGCTTGCTACTCCCTGGGAAAGTGCTGAGAGATTTCAATCACTCTGTGTGCCAGGACAAGGTGGGACAAGCCAGTTGGGTCATTGGTCCCTGAAGGACACTGTGCCATGGCCAGGGCTACAGCCTGGGCACTAGCAAAGCTGTGGCTCTGTCTGGGCCAGCTCCCAGCTCCCTGAGCATTTTGTCCTCTGTTACTGTCTTCCTCTCCCTCTCTATCACACACATTTTTGACATTACTGATGTTCATTCATTTTTAACGCTGAATACGCTTTTCCTGCTCAAAGCCTTCCCTAAACATCAGCTAATGAAGCTTCTGTGCTCCCCTTGGAAACTGGCATCAGGCATGATTATTCCCATGGCAGGGATTTGCCCAAGAGCATGAAAGAGGTCAGTTCCAATGCTGGGCTTCAGCCTGGAACTGTAGAGCCCCAGGGCTGTGCTCAGGCCAAATGGGTACTTGTGGAGCATCCCACTCCTTCCCCTAGGAAGGGCACACACAAGGGGTGAGTAAGGTCTTCAGCCAGGGTTAGGGGATAAAGGGCTGATGGTCTGTATGGGCTAAGCTGCACACCTGAACTGCCACAACAGGCCTAAAGCCATATACCATATAGGGCTTCAGAAGGGTGGTCCTGCCTCTCTGTACCAAACTTGTCAGCTACAACTGCAGAGGTGTTTTGTTCCCAGCAGAGACCATCAATCACCCAAATTAAGGCTCTAAATAGCAGATTCTTGGTGAATGATGGGTGTTATTAGCTCCAAAGCTCTTGTGTCTGAAGGGCAAAATAAATCACTAGCCTGTTCCTGTTGCCTTGGTGTGCCTGGCCCAGGGAGCTTCCCAGAACCAGGAGCTATCTGCACTCCAGCACTGTCTTCGTCATCATCACCATCATTATTATTGTTGTTGTCTCCTCTATGCCTGTCTGCAGTTTCCTAGAAAGGGCAAGTCATTAAAGCATTGGAGGAAGAGCACACAGTGCAAGCACAGCTGGAGGAGGTGGGAGAGCACTTCCATGCATAAATGTTTCCTATTTCCTAGACATCAGCTTTGCTTCCTAGTGGTAGCTGGATCACATAAGACAAAGCTGAAGGGCAGGAGCCACTTTGATCTGGCACAAGGAGCCGGTGCATCTTGTCCCTGCAACCCAGAGGTGCCAGGGATGGCTTGACACAGAGGGATGCCTGTGCCTACAGGCTGCCTTGCAACATTCCCACTGAAGGATGCCTCCCTCTTTATGTCAAGTTGTTTCCTAATTTGTTTTCTTTCCTAGGTGGCATTTCGGGAAACACATAAATGTCACCAGTGTGTTATATGAAAGATGAAATGCAGCAAAAGGCCCATAAAAGTGAAATGTGTGTGTGCCTCACCCTCCCTCTTTTCTACTCATGTTTTTCTTTCTCTGCATTTAGAGTGGAGCAGCTACAGTAGGAGCAAAACCAGCAAGGAATCAACTGGGCAGACACCAGGCAAGGAACAGGGCATGTCAGGTCATTTGCCTAAGCCCAGAAAGCCCATGAGTTAGAGTGGCAAAATGCTTGTTTCAGTGCCAGCATGTTGAAAGGTCTGTTTAATCAGAGCAGCAGACCTGAACTGTCCTCTTTGTTCCAGGGCAGGGTATGCAGGGTCTGACCATTCCTACAGCTTCTCACCACAGCCCCACACACCTCCTGCTCTCCCTAGTGATCCCAAGGGCCTCCAACCCCCAGTCCCCATTCCCAGTGTAATGAGAGGAGTCAGGAGGCTGTATGTGTTTGTCATAGTTCTCCAGACGTAGGAACACTGTAACCATCACTCCCAGTGCTGTCCCTCTCTTTTGCTTTCCAGGTCAGTAGGAGTAAACTTGCCCCACACCTGAGGCCACAGAGACGTGTGCCAGGCTTGGGCTACATAAAATCCTTCTGAACAGGATGCTGTAGAGTGATATCAGCTGTAATGATGGTGCTTTTAATTATTCTACAAGTCCTTCCAATGCCTCGAGTCGCACAATTTATTTGGAGCTTCAATGAGGAGTAATGTTCTTACACTGGTACAGATTGCCCAAAGAAATTGTGGGTGCTCCACACCTGGAAATGTTCCCAACCAGGCTGGATGGGGCTTTGAGCAACCTGGTCTAGTGGAAGATGTCCCTGCCCATGGCAGGGGGTGGGAATGAGATGATCTTTAAGGTCCCTTCCAATTCAATCCATTCTATGATTACATAAATAACACACAGGGCTTTCCCAGGTATAGGAACTGTAGTACCAGGAGATGATGTAATGGTCAAAACCAGCCCCACAACCTTAACTGGCTGTTATTTGAAAATTAAACCCACAAACAAAAAGAGCAGATATTTAGTGTTTAGGTGGTGTGTAATGATGCGGAGCTGTGTGTGTGCCTGAGGAGGCTAGAGGGGGGTCTGTAGCTCTGATTTCCTAGAGCATATGTTACCCCAGATTTGCCAGGGAAATGCAGCAGCATGCAGAGATGGACATGCTTAGAGGGCAGCGTTTATTCCCTGAGACCTTATCTCACCCCACAGGATTATGCCTGATAATCCCAGAGTGATAATGGGAGTGATTTTTGCTTCATCACCTTCTTAGCTTCAGCCTTGCAGGGAGGGGAGTGGTTATGTCCCATCCTGACCTCAGCAAAGCAGGAACACTTCTGTTCTCAGTCACAGCCATGGAAACAGTTTTCTAGGGATTTTTTGTTTATTTTATTTTCATCTCTTCAGCCTGAGGTTGCTCTTACTGTGATGAGTCACTGAGTACATATAGAAGAGATAATACTTGGCTAAATGCACAGAAGAGCACAAATAAACATTAAAATTTGCCAGAAATCAATATATTTACATCAGGGTTTTTTTTCTGGTGATGTCAGCCTGTTCATCAAGCCAAAGCTGATTTTTTTTCTGATTTGTACATGATGATTTATAAAATCGACATGTGCAGCCTACAAGCAAGTGTGTGTGAGCATATTCCTGTGTCCCCACGATTTACCACCTTCCTGAAATTGCCCCCTTGTGAGTCCAGAACAGATGTCGACAATACACTTCTAATAAATTAATCTACCATCCAGCTTTGCATGCACACATGCTGTAATTTCTCTCTTTTTTTTTTTTTTATGGGACAGAATACAAACAGAGGAAAGAATAAGTTATCAACAACACACTCTGAAATGAGAGAGTTTTTTTCACACACAAGTGTGTGAAAAGCCAGAAGGCAAAGTGGAGATGGGAATCTGGTGCCTTGGAAAGTCTGCAGGCAGTTTTATGTGTCAGTCATATTTTACTGTCTTGTCCACAGTGTCATGAATCTCTCCCTATATCTGCATGTAAAAATGCCACAGCCAAATTATTAGCTATTAATTATATGCTGGATTCAAGCAAGAATTACCATAATTGCCACAGCATCCATAAATATGAGATCCAAGAGGGACAGAATGGCCTTTTGTTTCTCTCTGCAGAATTATATGCATGACCCACTTTTTTTCTAACACTGCAGTGGCAGGAGAGACATAGCATTGTTTGTTCCACTCCAAATGGGGAGGGGGGAAGGGCTCCATTTTGCAATGTACAGTAAATAAACTCTTGCATTGCAGAATAAGACTAGAGAAAGGATACTTGAGTCTCTTGCTCCAGCCAGTAACACTTGCAGAGACATTTCAGAGTTAATCATAACATTTTCATGAACTGTTTGAGGCCAATCTTAGAGCCCAATTTCCATTTTAATTACCTCTCCTACACCTTGGGGCTCCTGTTTGTGATGTAGATTGGCTTAACCTGCTGGCTTGGGTGGATGATGAAACCCGTGAGCCCAGCCCCTGGCAGCTGTGTGGTTTACAGGGGCTAAGGGCTTCTGGGGTTGCAGTGGAAATACAGTGGGATCAGTGCTTAGGCTTGAATGCCCATAGGACACCAAAGCTGGGCATTGTCTGGTGCTCACCCCAAATAAACTCACCCTTCAAGCTACGTGGTTACTGGTGGTTACTGGGATGAGCCGTGTGAGACAAGTCAATCAGCCCTGGCTGGGAATGAAGAATTTGGTGGCTGAATTTTCACAGCTGAGATCCCCGGCCCTGGGCATAATAACAGGAAATGGGGGAGGATCCAGTTTTCCTGGAAATATTACAGTGCCAGTCTGAGAGTGACCCGACAAAGGGAAAAGGGCATTGCAGTGATTATCTGCTATGTCTGTACAACCTCCCACAAGAGTCTGGGAGATAAATAAATACAACGTGAATTCCCAAGACACAGTCACAATAATGACATAATGCAGAGTGAATGCACAGCACAGAAACCTATTTCTGTCCTAATGGAAGAAATCTGTGAAGAGTGGAGGAAAGGAAGACAGGGCTGGGAGGGCACACAGTGGTGCCTGGGATGTGACGCTGGCAGGAGATACAAGGAGGAGGTAGAAGTTCTTTCAGTCATCAAGAACAGTGAAAGTGAGGGATGTTATTTTAATTACCCATAACTGGAAATAAGACAGGCAGAGTCCCAGTCCAGTGTATCCCCAGGATGCTGGGGACAGCATTCCAGCTCAGTTGGGCAAACAGTACCTACATCAGACTCTGACCATGAGGAGCCAGCTGGAAACTGGAGGGCGAGTAATTTTCAGGACAGCAATCATAAATTGGCAGACTTCATTTTTCTCACAGAGATTCAAGAGCAGGGACATTAACCCTAATGCTGGACCTAAACCAGGTGATTTCAGCAGACTTGGGGAAGCTGTGGATGGCTCCTTGAGAAACAGGAGAGCCAGCACAGCAGGAAAAAGCTCTAAGGCATTGGGTGGTTTATCCTGCAAGGAGTAAGGCAGAATACATGATCACTGACCCCAACACCAGTGGTCCAGTGGCAAACCCAGGGCAGAGGGAGGTGGGAACCGTGGAACCATGGGAGCTCATTATATCTTTACAGCCAAAATTGCCCCATTGCAAAACCACAAGGGAATGCTTCAATGAGTTTCAGCTAACAAGGGTGGCAAAGCAGCAGATAATGTCAGAAAGAAAAGAAAGAGGAAGGAAAGTAACCATGGGATGACTCAGAAAAGGCCAGTGCTGTGTTCACAAAAAAGGTTCCTTGTCAACAGCTGATTCACTGTAACTATAAGTTAATCAAACCAAGGAGGGGAGCAGAAAGAAACCATCTGGACATGGTTTAGGTGGGACAGATGAGATGGAGTCAGCACAGCCAGAGGGTCCCATGGGAGGTGAATGGAGGAAGGAGTTGTCATGCTCTTCCCAGACACTCTGGGCTAGGAAATGCCCTACTGAACAGAAAACTTCAGGCACAACATTTCCCTTTGAAAAGTAGGATTTATATACCAAGATCCTGACTCTGAGCTTTGGAAAAGTCCCAGAACAAATTATTAAACAAACAGTTGACACAAAGCCAGAGGAGAACATGGGGATGAGAAGAAAGGTGAATTTGTCAGAAATAAATTGCCCAAACCAGAGTAATGTTCAGCTCGGGTTCCCTCTTGGGCAGCTGAAATTTGTCATGATTTGCATAAAGCTTTCGAAATAGTCCCATCTGACATTTTACCAATTCTCTTAAATTAAGGAAATATGAGAAAGTGAATTTAGGACCAATTGAATAAAATACACTTGGGGTCATTGCAGACAGTTTTCAGCCATATAAGGAGGAGATTTTGAGCAGTACCCTCCTGGATCAGGCATAAAGGTGATTCTGTTCAGTATTTTCATTTACTGATTCAAGTGATGGCCCAGGGAATGCACTTCTAAAATATGTGGGCTGTGCTGAATGGCAAGCACCTGAGAGGACCGGATGAGAATTCAAAATTAGCTGAAAAAATTGGAGGAGAAGCCTGAATCAAGCAAGATGAAATCCAATAAATAACAGCAAAAACTCTGCCTCTTACAGGAGCGATATCAAACACACAGTGCCCACCAGGGAGCTCTTACTGGTGATGGTCCAGCAGAAATGGAAGAGGAATGGCATTCACAAAGGATGGGAATGAGAAATCTGCCATTGGGAAAACACCAACAGAAGCAAATCTCTTTCCAGGATGCAATAAGAAGACCGTTGTGTGTAAGCCAGAGGAGGTAATTACTCAACTTGCCTCCATGCTGGTAAGGTCTCAGCTGGACCAACTCTCCTATTTAGGGTACACTGCAACAAAGATGTTAATTAATTAAAAAAGATTAAGATATGAAAAAGTAGAAGGGTTGAAGGATTTAACTTTGTTTTGCCAGGAAGGAGAAGCTGTGATAAAAGCTCTTGGATGCAGCCAACTCTTACTGATATTCGAGTGTTGCAAGAGAAAATCACATTAAATTGCATCAGGGCAGTGGCTCCATTCCTGTTAACCATCTAATTGCCTTTTTCTGTCCCTTTTCCAGCCCACTCCAGGGTGCAGAGACCTGAGCAGCACACAGTGTTCACTGGGTCCACTGAGGCAGCAGCAGAACGGTCCCCACTGCCCCGTCCTCCATCTCCCTCCTTGGTCAATCCTGCCCAGGATTCCTGGGCTCCAGCAGAGACATCTTGGCTGGACTGACTCAACCAGCAGCACAGATTTGAGCACTGCTGAGCACAGAAGCAGGGAAAAAAGGCCATGGCTCCTGCAGTGAATGCAGCAGGACAGGGATCTGGAGCTGGATGGTCCAATTTAAACATCAGGTAATGTGTGTGTGGCCACCCTTAGAGTGGGTCTTCTAGCCCCCTGCCTCAGTCCTTTAGACTCTAATCTGGGTTCAAACTGTTGGATATGCATCAGTTGAAAATAAACCCAGCCATAATTAAAACACTGTGCAATGCCTTTCCCTTGGGGGCAAAAAAAAAAAAAAGAAAAAAATCTGTTTGTATTTTTGGCCTGGTTTTCCTCATTTTCTGCCACAGAAAACAATTCTCCTTAATGATGACTGTTCCACATTCCCGCTTGTGTTCCTTGCTTTTGTTAATGTGAACATTTAAATGCACCATTTACTACCAACATGGGCCAATGAACTCATGGTTGCACTCGCACTCCCAGGCTGCCAGGAGTATGCATGATTCTGTGACAGGCAATTAAAAATCCCATTATGGGACTGTAGAATAAGAAGTAGATGATACATTAAAACAAGGAGCATGTTTAATTTATAAATCCAAGTTATTGCATGCTGTGAAGTGCGAGGGAGAGAAATGAATAAAGAAAGGACTTTGTAGTGTTGCTCGCTATTAAGTATTATAAACAGCAATATATGTCTGGCTGTCAGAGCCTCCTGGCAGTTTTGCATGCCAGGCAGCACTCTGCCTCCCCTTCCCCCGGGGCAACTCATTGCTTGTATTTCCAAATCCAATGAGAATTTTTGCTACATTAGCCAAAAAAAAAGTAGCCTCGACATTAGGGACTCTGATGGGAGAGATTTGGCCTGGGGATGGGATGTGAAATGGAATTGCACAGTTTCTCTATTAAAATGATCCCTGGTAATTAAAATTTGATAATAAAGACCAGCTCAGCACCTCAGTGCTATAGAGATGAATTGCTTGGGTGTGTACCTGTCCATCTGGTGCCCAGTGTGGTGGTCTGAGGCCTTGTTCTCCTGGTAGCTGGATTCTTGGTTGGAAGAGGGGGCTGCCATGGGGCCCCATTCCCCATTAAATTTTTGGAGAGAAAGGGAGAAGTATATCACGTAAACATACAAATAATTGTATGGATAGCAATTGCATGCACAGCTCCATCATTCCAAGAAGGATTGATGCAGTAAGATGCAGGCCTGGTTTGAAAACACCTCCAAAGAGGGCTGTCAGGTCAGTTGGAGCACCTGAACCCAACTCTCTCTCAGGATGGGAAGTCTGTGGCTTCTCCATGCTCTGTACACATATGTTGCAGCAGTAAGGTATCCTTTGAAGAGCAATGCCTTTGGCCACAGCAGCTCTGGGGACAGAGGGATGCTATGAGGGATGCTAGCCTGGGATGACCCAGCGTGGAGCTGAAGACGATCAGAGGAAACCCCAGAGAGAAGTCAGGGAGAGAGACAACAGTAGGGCAAGACATCTTTGACCCACAGGGAGGGCTGGGAGAGGAAATGGTCCATTAGCAGCATCTGGGGGAATCAAAGAGTCATTGTGCACCGGGCTCTGCATCCAGCTTTCTCAGCGTGTTTCCACCTCCCAGGGGACAGTGCTCCAGCCTCTCACCTCCTTACGTCAATGCTTTTCCCAGCAGATTTTCCCATCTGTTTGTCATCTCTGGTGGTGAAGGGTCTCATGAGGAGCTCTGCCTGCTCTGCATCTGCTCTTTTGACAGGCTCCATTCTGTCTGCGAGAGACGAATGAGCAGCCCTGGGGCGGGGAAGTCCTGGGAATAAATACTCTGGTCTGGGGAATGGACCTTTCTATGGTAAGGGTGAGACCCTGCACTGCTGCTGTGGTAAATTGGAGAAGAATGGGATCTTCTTGTCAAAGGAGCCAAGGGGGTCTTTGTCCAAGAAAAGAAATGGCATGTTCCTACATGTCTCTCTTCACATGAATCATAGAGTCATAGAATGGATTGGGCTGGAAGGGACATTAAAGATCATATAGTTCCAATGCCCCTGCCATGGACAGGGATGCCACCCACTAGAACAGGTTGCTCCAAGTCCCATCCAACCCCTTGGACACTTCCAGGGATGGGGCAGCCTCAGCTTCTCTGGCACCCTGTGCTGGGGGCCTCACGCTAACCTTAACTCTAACCTTAACCATAACCCTAACCCTCACTGCAAAGAATTTCTTCCTAACACCTAATCTAAATCTCTTGTCTCTCTGTTTAAAATATTCCTCTTTGTCCTATCACTATCTACCTGTGTAATAAGTTCCTGTCTTTCTTATTCATAAGCCCTCTTTAATTATTGGAAGGGGTTCTAAGGTCTCCCCAGAGCCTTCTCTTCTCTAGGCTGAACTACCCCAACTCTCTCAGCCTGCCTCCATAGCAGAGGTGCTCCAGCCCTCCGAGCATCTTTGTGGTCTCATCTGAAACTGCTCTAACAGGTCTCTGTCTTTCTTGTCCGGAGGACCCCAGGCTGGACACAGTACTCCAGGTGTGGTTCCATGAGCAGGTCTGTAAAAGTCCTTTTGCTCCCTAGGTATTTAGCAGGGAAGAACACTATGCCACCTTGTCTCCACTAAAGGCGATGCCCATCTCCAGACACACTTGCTGGCTGACGGACTCATACACAGCAAAGGAAGGTGACTAAAACATCCTGGGCAAAACATACTCCACATTAAACTGTCTCTGAGGGTTGGCTCAGTCTGGGGTGACCTGGAGACAAGGGGAATCAACCAGCAATCCAGGACAGAGGATTCCACAATACCCAAAGCCCAGCTTCTTGCCACACACAAGCATCTCCCCCTGACTCCTCAGAATGGCTGTGTTATCAAAATGTGTGTTGAGGAACATCTCAACCAGGCAGCCAACCAGACTCTCAAAGCCAGAAAAGACACATTTTCCTTTCCCTCCTGTCAGTACTGTGGACACTGGAGGACACAGATGCCCCTAACTCTCCTCCCCTTGACACTGGGTGGTACAGAATGTTTTTTTGTGGGAGCAGTTCTTTTGTTCCTGATTATGTCACTGAACTACATCATGATCTGAGTTTCTAGACATCACAACATCCCAAATAAGCAGATTTTCCCTATGAAGCTGTGGATAGGCCCTAGAAGGGGCTTTCCAAACATTAAAAGCAAAATCCTCTGTGACTAGGACAAGTCCACAAGGCACCTGTGGGCTGGTCACTCTCTCTGACACGATACTTAAAGGATATTTAGGAATTTCATCAAGGGCACATGCCAAGTCCAGTGCCTGAGAGGGAATAACCCCCTTCTACAACACAGACTGGGCTCACTGGTGAGGGAGCAGCTATGCAAAAAGGACCTGGGCATCCTGGTGGACACCAGGTTCACCATGAGCCAGCAATGCATCATCATAGCAAAGAAGGAAAACAGCCCCTCGGACTGCATTAAGCAGAGCATTGCCAGGCAGTCAAGGGAGGGAATCCTTCCCTTATGCTCAGACCTGCTGACACCACGATTGGATGTTGCGACAGCCTCCAAACATGAGAGGCAGGGACACGTGGGAGTGAGTCCAGTGAAAGCCATGGTCAGGGCATGGGAGCACAAACCATGAGAGAGGAGGCTGAGGGTGCAGGGCTGGAGAAGAGAGAGCTCTGATGGGGATCTGGGGACCTCCAGTACTGGCAAGGAGTGTATGGTGATGATCATAGAATAATACAATATCCTGTGTTGGAAGAGACCCACAAGCATCGAGTCCAACTCTTCACCCTACACAGATCAGCCCAAATAATCACACCATGTGCCTGAGAGTGTTGTCCAAACACTTGAACTCTGTCAGGGTTGATGCTGTTACCACTGCCCTAGGGAGCCTGTTCCAGTGACCAATCACCCTCTCAATGAAGAACCTTTCCCTAATATCCAACCTGAACCTCCCTGGACACAGCTTCATGCCATTCCCATGGGTCCTGGTCACCAGAGAGAAAGGATCAGTGCCTGCCCTTCCACTTCCCCTTGGGAGGAAGCTATAGACAGTTATGAGGTTTCCCCTCAGTCTCCTGTTCTTCAGGCTGAACAAACCTCTACACAGACATAGAGGAATGGAACCCAACAGACACTGAACATAAGCTGAAACCAGGGAGATTCAGACTGGATATGAGGAAAAATGTTTTCACTATGAGGAGGACAGTTCAGCACTGACACAGGATACCCAGAAAGGCTGTGCTGCCTCCATCCCAGAGGTTTCCAAGACCTGACTGAGTAAAGCACTGAGCAACCTGGTCTGACCCCACAGCTGGCCCCTCTAGATGAGGAGGCTGGGCTGGAAACCTCCTGCAGTCCTTTCCCACATAAGCTGTCCTGTCATCCTACAGTGCCCAAGGCCATCCTATGCCCAAGACAAACAGTGCATCTGTGGCTCAGCAGTGTCAAACACTGTCTTTCCTCTCTAGGAACAAGACTGGTGACTGCATCTTCTCCCTTGCTGGGGGACCTCCACCAAACCCACAGCTACCAGATGGCCAAAAGCTGCCTCCCCCCAGCACTAGCAGAGAGAGGAGGATCAGGGAGCCTCCCGGCACTCTCCCAGGCATTCCTAACCACAACATATTGTTCTGGGCACCACACAATAACCCCAGATGGAGCAGGGCATCGTGGGGGGGTGGGATCCACAGTCACGTCTGGGCTGCTGTGTGTCACCCCCAGGAACAAAGCCTTGCAGGAGGGCAGGGGGCTGTGTGCTGAGTGTGGGGTGCAGGAGGGAAAAGGAGTGCAGCCCTCCTTCCTCTATGACAATCAGCATTTGATTATCCAAACCCATGATTGTAAAAGTCCCCCAGTCATCTCGTAACAATAATGAGCCAGGGAACAGCTTGTCCTTGCCTGGCATGACGGCAGTCATCAAACAATGCAGCCAGAGTGCATATCCCCATGCTCCTGATCCTGGTCTGTCCTCTATAGCTACCTGAAAAGAGACTGGAGCAAGGTGGGTTTGGCCCCCACAGCCTCAGTCTGCACCAGGGGAGGTTCAGGTTGGACATCCGGGAGAATTTCTTCATGGAAAGAATTGTTAAACATCAGAATGGGCTGCCTGGGGAGGCAGTGGAGTCACCATCCCTGGAGGTGTTTAAGGAAAGACTGGACCTGGTACTCAGTGCCATGGTCTGGTCGACAAGGTGGTGATTGGTCATAGGTTGGACTCAATGATCTCAGAGGTTTTGTCCAACCTAAACGACTCTGTGATTCTGAGTCACTCTTCCAGTCCTCCTTGACCACAAGGTGAGCCTGTTAATGGAAACTGGAGGTCTGCAAGTTCCTGAGTCAATTTTCTCTCACTTCATGACCTCGAGACCTTAGCTCAGCAAAACCGGTATCAGAAATTGTGCCCATGAAAAATGGGCTGCCTGTGGGTTTTGACTTTGTTTATAGCAGGGTGGATGTCTGATGCCTGGAAGAAATGTATAGCCAGAGGCTTGAGACCAGTGAACTGACAGAGTGGAAGGCTGTGAGAGAGAGGCAGTAGCCAGTTGTCCTAGGGGACAAGGAAAAGCAAAGAGAAAGAGAGAGATGAACACTCCTCTGTGTACTTTGGATGGGATGGTTGTTTGTTGTTATATTATCTGCTTTCCCGTTTCCCTTGCCTTGTGTCCTTTCAGTGAAGCACTGTTTTGACAAGTTTCTTTTTTCACAAGGGGAGAAGGATAGCTGGGAAGGGAAGCAGGGGAAGGTTAGCTGAGAAGGGAAGCAGAGGAAGGATGGCTGAGGCATGGGGGAAGGAGAGCAGAGGCAGAATGGTGAGAGAAGGCTTGCAGGGCAGGATAGTCCATTGAGTACCCAGGCTGGTTTGACTAAATTTTCCCAGGTTTCTGGCTGGAAATTAGTGATGTGTTTTTGAGAACCCTTAGAAATTAAGGGTTCCTTAGTTACTCTCTTGCTGCTTCCAGAAAGGTTGCGTTTATTGCAGAATTCCCCTAGATGCAGTGTTCAGAGCTTTTAGGGCTGTGCCCTGGCTCATTTTCAAGGACAACTTGCTCCATAAACACTCCAGAACTTGAAGAGGAGGTTCCAGTGGAGAAATGGAAATAACTGGGCTAAGATCTGGAATGTGGTAGGTACATATCCAGCTGTGTGCTACCTCTAATCATGCTGATGCCATAGGCACAGCACTGGGCATCCCAGCATCCCACTGCCCTGCAACCAGCAGGTGCTCCACAGTGATGGGACAGGGCTCAGGGAGAGATGAGCTGCAAAAAAGGCCAAATGCAACCCCAGTGCTCCCATGGCACCTCCGAGGCATCATCATGCCGTGGTGGTCATTCCCCAGCTTCTGCTGGAATTGTCCCAGCAACCTCCCAGCAGGAATCTCCCAGTTACCAGCCCCAAATGACCATCTCCTCTTCTCCTCTGATGCCACATGCCCTTGGAATCTGCTTAATGCAGCAGTCATATCGGTAGTGAGTATCCTTCACCCACAGGCTGCCTGGAACCATCCTCCATCCCCACTGCGTCTCTCTCCCTTGCATCAACTTTGGTATTACGCAGCCTTCACATGCCCAAACTACTAGTCTGGAACAGAAATAACTGAGTGAATAAAGGGAACAGGTTTTTGCTAAGTCAGCATTGCATTACTCAGCCCCAGGGCTAAGACAGAGGGGAGGATGGGAGCTGGAGGAGAAGAGACAGGAATGAGACCTCTGTGCTGGCAAGATCTTAGGTTGGTTCAAGCTGATGCATTTAAGTCACAGCTGAAAGCAGTTTATGCTCAGAGAGTGTGACTTATCCTCCCTTCTCCCTCTTATCCAACTGAAGGATAACTGTGGTGGCACACAGAGGAGAAACCATCCCAGGAGAGGGTCTGAAAAGCTGCCAAGGGAACAGAAAAACTGCCCATTCTATAAGGAGGACCTGGAGGCTGGTGAGGTGGGAGGGATGTGTCTGTGACCTCTTCCTTGCTTTACACATCCAGACATATTATTCTCTCCAGCAATAATCCCCACTAAAGATCCTCTCTTCCATAGTCATTTAGCACCAGGGCTAATTCTCAGTTTCCTAGAGGAGGATTTGCACACAGTTAAAATGTGTGAAGGCAGGAGAGTGCCAGACTGCAGGGAGTTTCTCACAGACTCTTCTTGCCTCCTAAAATGGTGTTAGGCTGCAGCTCCCCCCTGCTTCGTCTCCATTGAAAGCTTATCATGGCATAACCAGTTTGTTATAGAACCTACTCAGTTACCCTAACCAGCATAAAGTCTATAAATTGGTATTTAGGCTAGGCTTGGTTATGTGATGATTAAATAGCCTGAAGTGATTTAAATCAGCCAAGCTTGGGTGAGGATTTTAAATAGTTGTGTTGGACTGCAGCACCCCATGGAAGATGTGAATACCTCACTACTTCCAGGACCCTTTGCCCTGCTCCCTGCAGTGCTGAGGACATCCAGCCACTGCCTGGACCCTGAGCAGCTGCCTGCAGTCCCAGCAGGGTGCTCCATGCACACTGCCAACCACTCCAGCGGAAAGGCCGTCCGGCAGCACCTGTGGTGGGGAACACCCAGCACCGCCAGGACTGAGGTTGCACAAATCCTGGTGATTCAGACACTCAGCATGTTTCCAGGCTGTCACCTACGTCTGCTGTGAGTGATGTGTTACTAATTCCCTTTTTGGTTTTCTCTGTGTCATCTCTGATTTCAGCCTTATGCTCCCACTGCTACTTGCCTGCTGAGTCCTCCCCATCCAGGGGCTCATCTATATCCCTCACCATCCTCACAGATGTAGGGGAGGCTTGTTTGCCTTCCTTGTCCACTGCTGTGCTGTGACCTGATATCCATGGGAGCCTCTGAATGGCTCTGGGCCATCATTCCTGGGTGGCACTAACCCACGTGCAGGCTGTCCTTCCCCCACTTCAAGGACACTGAGTCTTACATCTGTTTGTATTGCCTGGTTGGGCACTGTTTTAAGCTCTTTTCCTTTCTTTGCTGTCACCCTTAACTGCCTTGAAAATATGTGTCAAATATGATGTACAGTGCAAGGCCAGCAGAGCCCCTGTGAGCTACTTCTCACCCTTACCATCCTCCCCACATGAACACCATTACCTGGTGGCTGTGACTCCCTTGGCACAGACACGTGCACAGCCCTGTGTGCTCTCAGCCCAGGGTGACAAAGCCATGAGGTCCCCCTTACATTGGGGTGGGGGGTGTGAGAAGACCTTAAGCTCTGACTAAGGTTATCTGTGATCATTAAGCAATGAGATCTGCCCTGCTGAGTGCAGCTGAGATGCTGAGCATGGTCAGTTGGGAAATGACATTTTCCTGGGGCTCCAAATGAAATCCCAAGGCTGCACAGCTGGCTTTGAGCTCTTGTTTGAGCAAAGAAAGCAGCATGCTGTGCTGAGTGAAACGAAGCCTCTTCAGTTAGGAGTGCTGAGGGTTATTTGCTGGATCATATCTGTATCATGAGGATTTAGGCTGGATTAGGCAGTGGCTGCCCGTGTCACTCTGACAGTCCTGCAGGTAACACAAGGTGTAAAGCTGGCACACCATGTGTGCTGGGTAATCTGACACAGAGGGGATCTTGCATCCACAGCTCACATGAATCACAGATTTGCGGGGGGAGTGGGTTTGTTTGGTGTCTATATTTGATGTTGAAATTACAAGAACTCACAACATTTCCAGGAAAGCAATTGGCTTTGGGAAACTCATACTGAGCTTTGTAGTGCTCTCTGAGAGTTCTGTGTCCCCAGCCCCTCCATCACCCTTGCTATCTCC
The DNA here is from genome assembly GCA_013396695.1 of Sakesphorus luctuosus. Classification (NCBI taxonomy): domain Eukaryota; kingdom Metazoa; phylum Chordata; class Aves; order Passeriformes; family Thamnophilidae; genus Sakesphorus; species Sakesphorus luctuosus. The sequence goes on along the minus strand of VWZD01005546.1, from coordinate 101,889 downwards.
CCATCCCACTCAGGTCATGCTCAGAGGAGCAAGACAACACGTGAGCCTCTGCTTACCATTAAGCTCTTGGCCCTGCTGCCAGTGCTCAGATCATGGCTATACTGCTTAACTCACTGCTTCAGTTTCTCCAGTGTAAGCTCAGGGACACTGCAAGGCTTTCAGCTACACTCATAAAAACGTTCTTCATCATTTTTCATTTCCAGCTTCATGACCATCAAGATACCTTGGCTGAAAGCAAGGCTTGGCTTTGTTAGGTACTCTTCAAGCCTCAGCCCCAGAGCACTTGCACAAAAAGAGAAGAAAGGGAATGAGGAAGGGAGTAGGAAGGTGAATGAGGGCACTGTATGATGTGTCCAGTCACAATGCTTTTGGTAAGGTTGAGATGAGTGTCCAGGCTTCAATGTCTGGACCTCACTTGACAGCTGAGCCAAAGGACCTCCTGCAAAATAAGACCCTGTATAATCAAACTGATAAAATTCTAAAACAAGGAGCATTAGCTTTACATGCATTGATTATTTTTTCCCTGGAAATGTGCAGATATGACTGCTGGGCTTGCTCCACATGCCCTGAACTGGGCATGCAGGCAGCTGTGGCTTTCAGATGGAGATAAACTGTTCTGTGTTACAGCACTTGCATTGCTGTACTGCTCAGGTGGGCAGGAAGGAAACTTTTTTACAACAAGTAACTGACCTGGAAAGGATTTGAGATGCCGGCAGTGTTGCCCCCTCTTACCAGAGGTGAAGATGCAGGGCCAGCTGTGCTCCACCTGCAGCCACACCTGCTGGTTATCTCACAGCCCTTTCCCTGGGCACAGGGCTAAGGTGGTGCTCATGTACTTACCCTGACCATGAGCTGCTCAGTTTCTCCTTTCTTAAGGTCTCTGGGAAAACAGGCTCTCCATCTGAGTATCCACCTTTTCCAGAAAGGAGAGATCAGCTCAGGAGTGATGATGATCAAACTGGTATTGGACAGTGCCACACTTCACTTCCCAGCTGCCATTGCTGTCTCCCTGGCTCTCTGGCTCCTGGCCCTGTTGGTACTGAGGGGTACAGAGGCAGGAAATCCATCAGTGATAATGCACCTGGCTTGAAACCACTGTGTTTATATATATATATGTGTGTGTATATATTTATATATATATTCCTGCTGGGAACATCTGTTCTTAGTAGGCATTTCCCTTTCCAGTTTCCTGGAGATCATAAGGAGGGCCGGAAGGGTGAGAACGCCCACCCAAACTCCCCTTGCCCTCACCCAGGGAAGTCTATGGGCTTTGTTGGTTTAACTTCCCACTTTATGTTAATGCAAGTTATAATTCTGGTTTCCATATGAGTAGGTGCTGTGAATTTTCCCAAGCAGCAGCTACTTTCCCATAAAAACAACAGGACATAGAAATGTTCTGTTTCTATGGGAGATGTGGAAGTGATGGTCCATGTATGGAGAAAGCGAAAGTCTGGGAGTAAATGATGCCTGCCCCATTAGTCTGGCTTCTTTTATTGTAAATAAGTTATGAGAAATTTCTTCCCAGAATGCTTCTGGTTTCTACAGGATAAAGCAAGTAATGGGGCCATATCCCTAGAAGAATGTTCAAGAACAGGCTGGATGAGGCTTTGAGCAACATGCTCTAGTGAAAGCTGTCCCTGCCCATGTCAAGAGACTTGGAACTAGGTGATCTTTAAGGTCCTTTATAACCCAAACCGTTCTATGATTCCATGGCTCTGTAGCATATTCTTTAATATTTTCCAAAAAGCTTCTTTTGGTGAAAAAATTCTTCCCATTTCAGGAACATGCTTTAATCAGCCTCAGATGGCTAAGCAGGACCACTGGCTTCTCCTCTCAAGAGGAGAAAGCTTGCCATTGGAGAGAAGATTATTTCTGGTGGCAAACCAGGTCAGTGGATGCCTCTCCATTATTCATTCAGATTCCCACCATCTTAGCAAAGACCTGACAAGCGAAGACATTGAGTCTCAGGTCCGCATGAGCAGTGAGGTTCACCAACGCTGACTAAAAATATCCTCTGTCTTGTTTTTCAGCATTACCAGTACTGTGACCTGGGTGTATTGGCATGGCTCCCAGGGTGGCACAAGGGGAAGAAGGAACTGAATGCAGGGAGGCAAGGAGGAACTTCTTGAGCCACTGCTGCCACCAAAAACACTTAACACGAAACTCTGAACTCAGTCACCCACTTCCCTATTTTCCTTTCGAAGACTGACAAAAGTGGAGAAGCAGCAAGTCAGTCGTTAATAAACAATTTATGTCTCAGCCAGTATGAACCAGTCTAGGCAGTGTGACTGGGGTTTGTCACTACAAGAGCTGGTGGAGGGGGAGCAATGGGGGATTTACAGATCACGCCACGCATTTTTGGATAATCTGTGGACTGCCTTTAGGTTCTACATAAATAATAATAATAATAATAATTAAAAGAGGATGTAACTAATTGGAATCCATTCCACAGCAGTAACATGATCCATCTTATTGCCAATCCCCTGAGTCACTCTGTCCTCCAGACGATTATTTTTCTGCTTTTCCTCATACAATCTGAACACTGCCTTTCACACTGTCGATGGATCCAGGGTGAATTGGTGCTGCCAGGGCATTTCAAACCCTCCTCTAGGCTGGACACAACTAACCTGGTTAGTTCTGTACCAAGATTTGCCCTGTACTTAATCAGAGAGCTACATATTTTCAAACTTAAAATCCCCTCCATCATCCATGAGCCTGGTGCTAACCCAGTTGTGTTATTGCCTATTATTTGCCCAATTTATTTTAAACTAAAAGCAGTAATGGGCATCCCATTTGTTCTGAACAACCTTACTGTGTCTTGGTTTGCATTGATATCTCTGTTTGGGATGAAGCTCCCCTTCCTTGAACTCCTGGGAAGAGCATGTTGTTACTGAGTTTGGGGGCCCCGAGGGAAGTCAAAACCTGAAACAGGGCTCTGCAGCACTTGCACAGCAGCACGGCCAGCTGTGGAGGAACATCTTCTCCCTGTACATGTGACACGGTCGATCTTATCCCCTCCTGGGAACAGCAGTCCTGCCACTGCCACCCCAGTTCTGGGAGGGAAGCTCTTCTCCAGACTCATTCCCAGGCTCCCGGGGGTCATTAGTCCCTTCTAGGATTAGAGATGGAGAAAGTATGGGGATAAAAATTCTACTTTGGCTGGGATAGAAGCCTTCTAGAAGCATTCAAATCTTCCTCAAATCAGAATGAGGCTTCTTGTGGGCTTTTGAAGGGTTTGGATGAAACCCACACTCTGTAGAGCAAGAGTACCACCCTCTTTTTCTTTTTTCCGTTTTTTTTTTCTTTTTTTTCCCCCCTTATTTTTCAGATATGTTTTTATAGATTCTGTGCTGCTTACTTTAGCATGGCACTAAAACCCTCCCTTGGTTCATCTGCCTTCAGGATGCCTCCAGAAGGTGACTGTTGGTCAACAGTATTTCTGCAGGCTCTGGAAATCCCGCTTGAGTGTTTTCCTCAGTAGACAACCAGCAATGCAGACAGTCATATAACGCTTTGATTTGCTGCACTCATTAGCCTTGAAGACCCTTATCAGCCATACCTGGGGGTGCCTTGGTCTCCTGGTCAGATTTTGGAACAACCCTGAAGCCCCACCTCTATTCCCATCTCCTGTAAGGACCTTGGGCTTCTGTTGCAACTTTGGCCTCATCTCCTGTTCCTCCTGACTCCATGGACGGCCCTGGACCTGTTTCCATCACTTGCTGCAGCTGTTGATGGGCACTGTGACCAGCACCCTGCTGAGGTTCTGCAAGATGGGCTGTGAGAGCACTGTCTATGCTGTGACCACAGTCAGCATCCAGCTAATCCTCCTCCAAGGTGGGATGTGTTTGCTCCCTGATGCATTCCTCCACCACAGGGAATGTGCTGCATGTTCGCAGAGTTATAGAATGGTTTGTATTGGAAGGGACATTCAAAGGCCATTGAGATCCAACCTCTGTGCCATGGGCAGGGACACCTTCCACTAGACCAGGTTGCTCAGAGCCCCATCCAATCCTCAAACACTTCCAGGAGGGAAATACTCACAGCTTCTCTGGGCAACCTGTGCCAGTTTCTCACAACCCTTTTTTGTAAAAAATTTTGTCTGTGTATCTTTCTGCTACTGGAGAACAAGAAAAATAAAACAAATAAAAATCCCACCCCAAGATTTCATGGTGCTGAACACCCACCCTGCTGCAATTTTTCTGTACTTGCAGCCATGGGATGGGTGAGCTCCACCCAACCAAAACCAGCAAGGGAACAGAAAACACTGCTGCCCCACGGTTTGGGTGGAGCACAGGATGAATTCAGGGTCAGGGGCACAGGAGATGGGGAGACACAGGGGGCTGTGGGGGCACAGAGGATGTGCAGCCACAGGAGGGCTTCTCTGCATAAGGGTGTGGGGGCACTTGATAGTTTGGGAGCTCAGGAAGTGTGGGAGTACAGGATGATTTGAGGACAGAGGGGGTTTGGGGGCACATGATGGTTTGGATCCACAGGGGCTGTGGGGGCACAATGTTTTGGGGGCACAGGGGCTGTGGGGACTCAGGCTGTGGAGGCACAGGATGGTTTTGGGGCACAGAATTGTTTCAGAGCACAGGATGGTTTTGGGACATGGGAGGGTGTGGTGACACACGGGTTGTGGTGACACAGGAGTTGTGGTGACAGGGTCTGTGGAAGTGCAGGATGGTTTCTGGACATGGCAAGATGTGGTGACACAGAGGCTGTGAGGGCACAGGATGGTTTGGGGTTACAGGATGGTTTGGAGACAAAAGGGTGTGGTGACACAGCAGCTGTGGGGGCATAGGATGATTTAGGGACACAGGACAGTTTGGGGACACAGGATGGTTTGGGGGCACAGGACGGTTCAGGGGCACAGTAGGTTTAAGGGCACAGGATGGTTTGGGGGCAAGGAGGGTTTAAGGACACAGGACGGTTCGGGGACTGCGAGCGCTCCCCCGATCCCGTTGCCGCGTGCACGGCTCGGCCGCAGGGGGGCGCCCTGGCGCGCGGGT
>VWZD01005546.1:76676-96843 GCA_013396695.1 Sakesphorus luctuosus | reverse complement strand
GACCCGGAGCGCCGCCGGGTTCGCCGGCATCCTCACGGTGAGTATGTGTGCGAGTGTGTGTGTGTGTGCGGAGAGAGGGGAGTTGGTGCGAGCCTGCGCGCCCGCGCAGCATCCGCATGTCCGCGGGCTGGGTGGGGACGTTACTGCAGTGCGGGGGCAGGTGGGCGCGGGGATGTGTTTGGGTGTCCTGCTGCTCCGTGCCGGCGTGTGCGGGGCTCCCCGGTGCTTTCCCCGGCGTGTGCTGCCCACCCCAGACTCGCAGCCCCAGGTCCTGGCAGGAGACACTGGCTTGGTGCGATATTCCCTGCGATCTGCATCCTTCCCATCCCCATGTTAGCGCAGGCGGCGGCATCCTCCATCCAAGGCTATTCCGCGCAACCAGGGCTGAGCGGATCCCTGTTCTGCCCTCTGCCCCCCTCCTGAAGCTCGGCACTGGGCAGGGATCCATCCATCTATCCGTCCGTCCGTCAGTCAGTCCATCCGTCCCAGCTGCTTTTCTTGCCACCCTTTGGACAAGCAGCAAAACTCCCCGCCGCGAATGGCAAGCAGCTGCCTCGGCTTATCGCGGAAATGTTTCCCGGCAGCTTCATCTCCATATTTACCTTCCCAGGTAGGGCCCTTCCCAATTAGCGCTTTAGGGCTACATCCCGTCGGTTTTGGGGAGAGACGGTAATTCGGTGTGTCAGGCAGACGCCGCAGCTGCTGCGGCTGAGTTGTGTAACCGAGGAGAGCACTTGCTCTTGAACTCAAGGTGGATCTGAGCAAGCTGGCGCTGGCTCGACAGGAATCCGAGTAAACAACAAATAATCTAAAGCTGGAAGGGCATTAGCTGGGAAACAGCCTCCTTGCTCTGAAGGCAAAGGGTAACCTGGGGCAGCGGCGGAGCAGACCGGGTCCGTGCACGGGCAGGGCTGGCTGTGCACTCCCGACCGCTGGGTTCCTGCTGGAAAAACGAGTGCTGTCTGGAAGATGAGATGCTGATGGGGAGCTTGAGATATGCAGCTCCAGCAGGAATCCTGGAGGTCAGTTGGGAATGGCTGGTGTAGAGGGGAGACTGGGGGAAAAAATGGGTGGCATAAAGGTGTGGGGAAATGCAACAGCAATTCTGGAGAATGAAGTGAGACTCTGAGCAAACACACATGTATGTTACTTGTGTCTTCTCGCACCTCTGTGTGTATGTGTGTGAGATCTAAGACAAAATTCCCAACTGCTTGTGAGCTGGCGAGGTTTTCAGCCGACATCTTCACGTTCAACATTTTGGGCATCTCCCTTTGGCCCATCAAGGAGTTAATTTCTTCCGGGCCTGAGGGAAGGATGTTCAAACCCATAGCTGGTGGGTCTTTACTGGTGCAGCAAACCCGAATCTGCCTGACAGCTTGTTTTTTGGAGCAGGAGCCATTGTGTGGAGCTGGTGTTGGACTTGGTTTCACTTGCTTGGGGGATTTTTTGGGCACCCACTGGCTACTGCAAGGTGGTTTCCACCATCTCCCCCACTGCCCTTGCCTGGAACCAGCAGTGTTACCCTGCTTCAAGTTGGGGCTTTTGGAAACCCAGGGGATTTCATCTGTTTGGAGCAAACCCATGGCTGGCAGGGATGCTTGCAAGCTCTGGTCTCTGCTTGCTGCAGGGATGGTGCTGGGCTTTGCTTCATGGGGACCAGATGTTGCATTGCTGCTGTTCTGGCTCACTCATCTGCGCATTTCACTCTCCAGATGTAGTAAAGGAACTGCTCACCAGTGAGTCCCAGACTCTGGTTTCACAAACCCCAAACTAGCTGAAATAGCTGGTCATGTTGCAAGATACAGAAACTTGCTTTTCTCTTCGATACTCTCGTCACAGGCAACTTTTTTATTGGACTGAGTAACTTGATCCTTTTTACTGAGAGCAGGGCAGGAGATGGGCTCCTCCTGTCTGCCAAGTTACCGTAAAACTTCCAGACCAGTTTATTTGTCTTTCTGGGGTTTTATGTATTTATTTTTTCTACTTTAATGTTGCAAGCGCTTTCCCTGTGCTGTCGGCAAAGAGTGCAGCTGATCTTCGGGAAGGGTAGTGGGCAGTGCAGCTCATCACCAACCTGTGCCAAGGCATTGCCATGGAGCCAGCTGCTATTTCTACCAAATTTTGTTGGTTTTGCTTGGAAACCATTCCCAGAGTATCAGTTTAGCACTGTTGGTCCCTGCTTGCTTACAGTGCTGCTTCTGTTCTTCTCTGTTGGGATAAAGTGCCCTGAATTTAGCTGCTTTTTGTCTTTTTATTATTATTATTATTTTATTTTCGTTTATTTTATTTTATTTTTACTTCAGATTTATTGCTGCATCCCCACAGGGCTGGCAGCGTTGACGGCACTAACGTAAGATTGTGACAGTCTCAGTGTCACAGTATTTTGGGACACAGAAATCAGGATGGGGAGTGGATTCAGCAGCTTTCTACTGTTTTGACTCACCAGGCGGGTTTGGGTCCTGAGTGAGATGTGTATTCATAGAATCAAAATGTGGCTTAGGTTGGAAGAGGCCTTAAAATCATCTAGTTCCAGCTCCCCTGCCATGGATAGGAAGGAATGCCAGCCACTAGACCAGGTCCATGCACGTGCCTAGGCAGCTTGTGGCACCCTAAAAGCTGTTCACTGTGCAGGTTGCATGTCGGGTTTCCCTGCAGCACAGTTATTGAAAGAGGGTGATGGAGGCACAGCACAGAGGTGACCACTGAGGTGGAGTCCTCAGGCTGGATGGTGGTGGGTGGTGCTGAGATGGATCATGCCCATGGCAGCTGTGGGGTGCTGCTGCTTTCAGAGTTTTGTTTGCAGCTGAACATACAGGTCCCCTTGTCTGAGTGTTTTCTGATGTGGGGAGGTGAGAACGGTAGTGCCTCTCACCCCAGCCCAATCTGATTTCCTCATACCATAAAACTTTCATGTGTTGAAATAAGTGAAGGTGGTTGGGAAGTGCCTTTGCTTTTGCAGTGCAGGGTATTGGTGCTGAGTTGAGGAATGTCTTTGAGATTGCAGCTGTCCCGTCCTACTTGACCTTTTTGGAAAGAGACCCCTGTCCCTTTCAACCCTTTTTGTTAAGAGCTGCTCCTGCCTTGGGCATGGAGAGCACCACTGAAACTGCTGAAACCAAATCTGCTCTGTAGTGTTGTCTTGCACTAATTCCTGTTTCTCCTGTGTTTTTTTGTTACCCTATACACTTCCTTCAGTACCGGAGTAATGAACTGAAATGCAGTGGCTCAGCAGAGCTCGCTTCATTACTTGCTTGCTTTTTTCATTGGAACTCGGATTGTGAGCCAGAAAAGCCCAGCTCTGTGTGCTGATGGGCAGCCCTGAGGGTGAGGGGACAAACTAGCAGACACCCCTTTTTCCTGAGGATGTCCTTCTGCTCCTGGCCTTTGCTTGCAGAGATTCAAGTAGTGCGAAACCCGAGCAACTAGATTATTTTAGGGACCAGAAATGCCAATCTGAATAAATAGCGAATGCTCAGAGCTGCTTAGCCTTCCCCCACTAGAACTTGCTGTTCTCCCTAAGCTTGGAAGTGCATATGCAGCTGAAGATCTTGAGATGTTCAAAAATACCAGCACCACTTTGCTTGCGATAGGGTTTAAAAAAACCCCAACCCAAACCTGGTGCAGTTACAGGCTTTAGTTACCTGGATGAGCGATGAGAAGATGCTGGAGATGGGAAGAATAGGGAGAGCCAGGAGGGGACCCATGGCATGTGCTTGTAGTGGGGCTGTCCATGGCTTTCCTGAGGTCTGGATTAATGCAGACGGAGAAAACAGGATCTAAGACAGCAGCACACAGCTCATCCCTGGTGAGGCAGGAGAGCCGCTGCCTGTCCTGCCTCTCCCAACATCCTGTCCCACTCCACACTGGCAGGGGAGAAGGGTGAGTAACACAGGTGACCCCTCACGCCACCTCGAGAGGCCAGTTTGCTAATTCAGGGATGCGTCATGGAGATTACAGGGGAGGGTGGCAGGTTTCCTTACAGCCAGCTAAGCACTTTGTTAAATCATGTCTTAGGGGAGGGGAAAAATAAAATGCATCCTGTAAGCCTTTGCTGCCTGCCAGGGCAGCGCCGCTTTTTAATTTGATGTACTGTAATTAGTCTGGCCGCTGCAGGATCCTTAGCAGCTCCTGCGGGCTTGCGTGCTTCTGCCTGCTCTGTAATTGCTGCTTTAGGGGGAGAAAACTAACTAAATAAAAAAATAAAAATATGAAGTGTTTTGTACAAATCCTAAGCTGTAAATTATTTAGCAGGTGAAACAGAAATGTGCCGTGTGTTTCCAGGAAGCAAGATACTGCACCAAAAAATGACGCGGCACGGCTTGCGGCTCTGCCGGGATGTGTCTTCTGCAGAGTCATGTTGTTGGGAGCCTTTTTTTATTTTATTTTTTTTTCCTTCTGAATATATTCTTGTTGGCTTATAGCCCAGAATAGGTAGCAGAGCAGGAGGTGAGGGATTGTATAACACAGCCAAGTGATTCATGTGCTTAGCTGTGCAACTGAACAGCATTAGGGTCTCTGGTCTTTTTAGCTTCAGTGTAGGAAAGCACCTTTGAAAATTCAAGGTAGTGCTGACTTGTCTCCTCTCTCCCTCCAAACTTAACCTGCGGCTGCTTGAAAACGTTTCCTATTGCTTTGCTTGCTGTGCGAGGTTGTGACAGCCTTTCTTTTGATACTCCTTTTGTTCTTGGTATCTTATTTCCACTGCCATAACTAACATTAAATCCATGGACCACAGGTCTTCTGGAGGAAGCACAGATCCTTCTTAGTAGATGGAGCTTCTCTTAGGGATGAAGCAGCGTCGATGCACAGGAATTAAGGGAATAAAGCCTTAGGACTGGAAATCAGTAAAGATAAACAAATTTATAACCATCATGTGGCAAAGCCCAGCTGGTTTCAGTTCATTGTCTAAAAACTGGAGTCCATTTACCTGTGTCTGATGCAATGAGAAGCTGAGTTACAGCACAGCTGTAAAAATAGCACTGAGTTTTCTCTCCTGTTGCTAATGCAGCTGCTTTAGAGTGAGTTCAAATGTGGTTGGAGGCGCAAAGCAGAACATCCCCTTGTGGTCTCGCCAAACCCAACACTTGTACCAGGTCATAAAAACTCAAAGAAGGGCAGAGAGGCTGAGAAATGGTCCAGAAACAGCTGCTAGCCTGGATTTCATCCTGGTTTGTGTTACTTAGAAAGGTAACTATTTGAACAAGTGCAGATTAACAAATAGAGGAGAAATGTTTTACAGGTCAGAGCTTCCACCTGTGTGGGTTTTTTTGTCTCCTCTGTGAGTGCCTGCCTCGTGCTGGAGCCTCTTAGCCTTGAAACGCAAAGCTGGTCTGAATTCTCCTGGGGTGGCCAGGTAGCACATACTGCTGAAACACAATTAGCAGTATTTACCACCCTGGCAGGGTTGCAGTGTAAATGATGCTTAATCTCACCGCGGACCATGGTGTCAAATTCAAGGAATTATAATTGCAGCTGAGGATGTGTTGGGAGACTGTGCTGCCGCCTCCATTGGTTCTAGTCCACTCCACCCTCGCTGAGGTACCTCCCCTGGTCGTAGTAACTTGTCCATAGTCCCATGGCTCTGGGACATCTCTTGATCTTACAAGGGGTTGCTGGCAGGGAGGATTCCAGTTGCACTCTGTTGTTGACTGATACCTTCTGTTTGTTTTCCAGCTGCTCATGCTCCTTGGCACCGCTGATGGTCAGTCAAAGCTGACCTCTGAACAGAATGCCATCAGCCTCTCCCCTGGCAAGTACCGCCACCTTGACCGTGCCACCAACGAAGAGCTGACTTGTGACAAATGTCCTGCAGGAACATACGTGTCTAAACACTGTACGAAGAGTACCTTAAGAGTGTGCAGCCCTTGTCCAGATGGGACCTTTACCAAGCATGAGAACGGCATAGAGCGGTGCCACCCTTGTAGGAAACCCTGTGAACTGCCAATGATTGAGAAAACTCATTGTACTGCCTTGACCGACCGTGAGTGCACTTGCCTGTCTGGTACGTTTCAGACAAACGATACCTGCGTCCCTTACACGGTGTGCCCGGTCGGCTGGGGTGTGCGCAAGAAAGGAACTGACACGGAAGACGTGAGGTGCAAGCCGTGCCCTCGTGGTACCTTTTCTGATGTGCCTTCTAGTGTGATGAAGTGCAAACCCTACACTGACTGCTTTGGGAAAAACATGGTTGTCATCAAGCCAGGGACGAAGGAGAGTGACAACATCTGTGGTTCTCCAGCGTCTCTTCCGAACACGTCTTTGACTTCCCTAAGCACTGAAGCGGGTGAGCAGCCCTATGAAGTTCCACCAACCGCTGATCTTCCCAAAGGTAATGTCCACCATGTAAACACAGATGTGGTTTTGGTTGTGGGATTGTGTTCTTGCCTTGGTCAGGGTTGGTTTTAGGCTATGAAAACAAACCTGATCTAAAGCCGAATGATGCTTTTGCTTCTTGGCTAGAAGACATCTCCAGAGGACATTGGGTTGCCCTTACATGTATTAAACCACGTTTAATAACATTTTCAATGAGACTGCAGTCTTGGTCAGAGTCCTGGCTGTCCTACTGTTTGGGCTGAAAGGTCATCACGTTCCTCAGCCTGTTTTCACATCTCTGTGATGTCCTGGCACGAGTCTTTGTGCAGTTGTGGTGAACCTGAGCTGGGATGCAGCAGGAAAATCCCTGCTGCAGTCTCTCTGCAGCAAGGAGACTCCCCCTCTGATGGATTAATTGCTTTCATACCTGTGTTTTCCTTGCTGCGTTTCACTCTGTACTGTGCCAGAGTATTGCCTGAAGGGGAGCCATTGCTGAAGCAGCCCTGCAGGAGTCAGGGCTGTCCTGTAACTTTACTTTCTTCAGTCTCCAAGATTTCCACCAGTGGGGAGAACCAGGTGGAATTCTCCATTCTCTTGCTCAGTTGGGAGTGGTTCATCATCTCAGTCTTTATACTGATGCTTTAGCTGTGCCTGGTTTTGGGGCTGCTGCTGTAGGATCCCACTCAAGGTGGTACTGTGCACTCCCTGGGAAGCAGCTTCCCTACAGTGTCTCATACTGGGCATTTTAGTTAAAAAATGCAACTTTTGATAACCTTAACACATGAGCTGATAAATGTAATTGCTGGGAAGTGTTGGCACTGGTAGGGTTCCAGTGCTGCACCTCTGTCAGGTCTCAAAGCTTTCTCTGATGTTGTGTTATCATTGGGAAAGGACAGGAGGGTGTTTCCTGAACTTTGAAATCAACTGCAGACAATTACGTGAAAGTTAAAGTGTATTCTGTGTTTATATCCTGGTCAAAGTGTTTTGAGTAACGACATCAGGAGCAAAACCAGGTTACAGATGGTTACACCCACTCTCTATCTCAGCTGGGATGAGACATGATCATCAAAAGATGAGTTTCCAAAATAAGCCATGGTTTTTGCCACAGCAGCCCTTCTTCCTCCTCTCGCCAGGCTTTGATGATGCAAATAGCTGGGACCTGAGAGCTGTTGATTGATAAGGAAACTCAATAAAGATGGAAGGCAGCTCTTAGAGGGAAGTTTGGTTGCTTCAGAAACCTGTTTTGTAGTTGATGCATTTGTAGCTGCTTGCAGTGCTGATAAAGTTTGTGCTTCCTTAACAAAACCTGGTGGAGAGGTATGGAGCCTACAAATTGTCTTATGTTTTTGTACTTTTAGCCCAAATATGAAAATCCACAATTGAACTAAAACTAATTTTCGTAAACTTAAGAAAGAAAAACCAACTTGCTTAAAGTTGGAAGTTTTCTGAGAAATGCTGAATATGGGACAAACACAGACTGACAATATGCCTATAATAACTAATTTTTTCAGTAAGCTGCCACCAGCCTTAACCACCAAGGGTCAGTTTTACCTTGAGCTTCCCTCTGTAACTGTACCCATCTGTTCCCAGAGACAAACCTCGACTTCACCTCTACTCTTTCTCACTGCCTGGCGTTGGGTTTCTGCCTGCTGGCCAAGCAAGTGCTCAGGCAGGTCTTAGACCGTGATGTGATGCCATATCGTGTCTCTGGTGCCATGACACTGAACTCTCCTCTCCTTCCGCAGGTCTGAACTCTTCAGTTCCCAATTTTGTCCCCTCTCCAGTGCCACGCGCATCCAGCAGCATGGGGGAGCCGGCACGCTACGCCAACGAGACCTCAGCCAACGGGACGGATGGCGCTGGGAGGGCCCTCATGGGCTCTGGCACCACTAGCCAGGCACAGAGCTACCGGCATAAGCAGACCAGCCAAGCCCTGGAGAAGCAGCCGTCACTGGAGATGATGGGGGGCGAGAAGTCCAGCGTCCCATACAGGCCCCCCCGTCGAGGTTCGCAGAACATCCACCAGCACTTTGACATCAACGAACACTTACCGTGGATGATCGTCCTCTTCCTGCTTCTGGTCCTGGTTGTGATCGTCGTCTGCAGCGTCAGAAAGAGCTCACGGACTCTGAAGAAAGGGCCCAGGCAAGATCCCAGTGCCATTGTGGAAAAAGCTATCATGAAGAAGTCCACCACCCCCACGCAGAACAGGGAGAAGTGGATCTATTACTGCAACGGGCACGGTGAGCAGTAATGACTGGCCTCTGGAGTGACTGCCCCCACATTCAGTGACCAATGGCTTTTCTAAATTCCTGGGTCATGCAGTGAGGACAAAGCCCATGTGGTTCCTCAGATGTTTCTTCATCCTTGGCTTCTCCTCCTTCCAGTTCCCATGGTGTGTCCGTGCTCCTGCAGGAAGGGTTAATAGAGGGAATGTCACCTGCTTGCTCCACCTTCTCTTCTTCTTCCCACCCATCCTTGGTAGAACGATCTTGAGTGAAGGCACCTTTTTTTTTCCCCTTCCCTTTCCACTTTTGTGTTATACTGTCCTTATTTTCTTGGTGACTCGGGCACTGGTCTGGTTGTCTTTCTTGTTGTCCTCTTTCCCTCACACCATCAATTTCTGGAAGGCTGAGTCATCCCCAGCCTCTTGGCAGCGCTTCAGTTTCAGGTTCTTAGCCCTAAATCCCAGCTTCTGGCATGTGTCCTCAGCCCTTTGCCCCTGCTGGAGCCAGGATGGTTGTCCTTAAAGGCTATGTTATGGATGTGTACAGCTCCACAAGTGCTGTCAGGTCTGCCTGGTTGCTTTTTGGTGGTGGTTTCTGTTCTTTTAGTGAATGATTTGCTGGCAGCTTTCTGATAAGACTTTAAAGATGATATGTGATTGTTAAATTGAAATTTGTAAAAATCAGTGATAAATCAGTGATAGTATGAGTGTAAGCACTGAGAAGCCATGATCTATCTAGCAGGGTGTGGGATTCTTCCTGTGCAGAGCTACAGTGGCAATTTTGACCCCCCCTTGTCCTGTGCAGACAGTACTGACAAGTCCTTACTCTGAGCTGACGTTTCTCAACCTTAAACATCCGTTCACAGTTAACCTTTAGAAAAGCACATACAAGAAGGAGGTTGGGGGGGTGGGCAAACAAAGAATGGGTTGAACAAAGATTGGAAGGTTTAAGAGAGATCAGTCCTTGATGAAAGTCATCCTTGAGCGCTCAAGTACAAAGCAAAGAAGGTTTTGAATAGGACGTCTTCTGTCATGTACTCTCTTCACCTTCTTGCTGATTAATAGACCTACACTTTGTTTGCCTTTATTAATGCATTTATAGAGCCAGCAAGGTCTTATTGGAATTAGTTTTCTGCCTTCTGTTGTGTTTGCGTTGCTTATCAGTTTCCTTTTAACTCTTTTGATTTCTTGGGCTGCAGTTTCTTAAGCTTTTTTGCATTTGTGATAACTTTTTCCCATAAACCCTACACTCCATTGTCCCTAAAATATGTGGTAGTTACAGCATGGCCTTTGAGGCTGTGCTGAGTGATCTGCAATGAAGATGAATAACTTCATTAGACATCCTTGTTTGTGGATGCTACCAGAGATACCATATGCCTTTGGCCATGATTCATTGGCCAAAAGCATATGGTTGTTACTAATCTCTAGTAACTCTTTCCCCCAAGACCCTAATTACCAGTTAGTTGAGTTTCTGACACTCTCCTGTCTTCTGAAGCGCTTCAGAGCAGGACCTGAGTTTGGATAGAATAGGAAGCGGTTGAAAGCAGAGACCCAGACGAAGTTGATTTGAGTGGATGCAGTTCTGGATTCTAGCCTGGTGTTTCAGACCCTGTGCCAAAATGCCTGTGCTGCAGCTGGTCCTTCTGGAAACCACATTAGAGCTGCCTTTGTGGACCCTTCCTTCTCTGTGTTTGGTCTCCAAGCATGATTCAGGTTAAAGAAACCATGCAGATAAGAGAAGGTCTATGTGGTGAGCAATGAGGCTGTGCTAGCCCATTTAGGTATAACCCAGCTTCCCAGATCTTGTCATTCTTTGGGGGACAGCATCATTTATGGATCATCCTGTGCATCCTAGGATGAGTTGTCTTCCCTACCATCTGTTAACAACTGAATTCAGCTAGTGCATCACTTTTGCAAGATTTCCAGCTTCGGAAATAAGCTGAATGTAACAGCAAAACCACTCTTAGGTGGTGAACTGACCTGGTTTGAGTGTCCCAAGTGCTGAGGTAAATTGCCTCATTACTCCCTGTCATTCTTGTAATAGTCACGTTGGTTCACCCTTTGCACGGGTGGCTTCGTGACTTCCCCTGCCCAATGTCCTCATTCGAACTTTGTGCAATCAAGGCAGACAGATGAGTGCAAAACAAGTAATGCTTTGTCTTGCTTTTAGTGCAAACTAAATACTGTTGCATTATCTGGAACAGCCTTGCTCATTAGTTCTTGCTTGGTGGTGGTGCTCTGTCATGTCAGAAATGGAAATTATTCTCATTATTCTCCTCTGCAGTGTTGTATAAATCCCTCATTGCTTTTCTTGTTGGAACGTCTGGCTCTTAAGGCTGTTTACTTGAATCGAGAGGTGTAGTGCCATAAAGGAATTGACCTTTCATTTAATAACTGGCCATATGGCTGAGATGAACTGCAGAGCTGCCACATCATGACACAGCTTCCTAGTGCTCCAGCAGTGTTTGTACCCAAATCATGCTTCATCCTGAAGCAGCATTTCACACAGGGGTGAGTGCAGCCAGGAATAAACTTCAGGCTGTTGCAGAGAGGAAATCTTTACACTCCCGTACTTCTGTGTAGATCCCTCCATGGTAGGAGCCAGAGCAGAGCCTCATTAAATGTGAGGACCACAGCTGCTCCCCAGGTCTTCAGGTGCCAGCCTGGTTTGTGGTTGCACTTGGGGTGCGGAAAGCAAGCAATTAGGCTTTCATTTTTGTTCTGTGGCTGGGGGTGAAGCCCTTGGGCTGGGTGCTGGCAGTTCACCCACATCTGTGTAACCTCCCCACCTGTAAGTCATCTGCACACCAGCGAGGGGTTGGGGTGTGTTTATTACCTGTTTATGTAGCTGTTGGAAACAGTCTCCCGCCACTTCTTCCCAGTTTACCAACTCCTCCCTCCTAATCCTTTCCCTAAACAGCTTTAACCTTTGAAAGGGAAGTCCAGGTCTGACGTAAGCACTTGAGTCTCTCCTTGGAGGAGCTGTGCTTGGGTGCCTGCTTCACAGCAGCAACCCCCTGAGCCCCCCGTGGCACCAGGAGGGTATCCAAGGCTATGCCTGTTTGGGGGATTTTATTACTGGTTGCTTAAAGGATATGGGTGCTGGGTGCAGCCTGGTCAGGGTGGCAGTAGCACTGCTCTGTGCTGAAGCAAAACATCTCACTGTTCTTGGGCTCCTTACCAAAAGAAGGGGTATTTAGAGGGGAAGCAGGGGCTCAGACTCTTGCCCAGTTCCTGAGGGCACTGGATTCCTGAATTGTTTAAATAGTTGAGATAGGTGTGTGATCCTGGTTAGCAGTTCTTGTCACTGGGTGTTTCACTTGTCCTCATCTCCCTGTGAGCTGGTATCTGTGCCCCATCCTCTTTCTGGAATAATACATGCCTTAAATAACAGCCCAAACATAAAAATAGAAGTAGCTTGGGACTCTGGTGTTAAAACTAGACCCGTGTCCTTAACATGGATATGTTCCAGCCAAGGCAGCAAATGCCAATGATTCTCACTGGATTAAATGGTTCAGAGGTCTGGGAAGAGCTTGCAATGACTAATGGCCTGAGTTAGCAGCCAGCCTACCTCCACATCTGTCCTGGTGCCCATTCACACAGCAGGGGCTCCTTCAAGAGCCCCAAGGTCTCGTCTTCAGGGGATTGAGGAGGTAAAGCAGTGCCAGGAGTGCAGCTGTGGTTGGAGAAGCTGGACCTCTTGCTGCTTTAGCTGGCTCTTACTTTGCAGTCCAGCAGATAGGAATCCAAAGGAAAAAACCAGTTTACCGAAGGTTTCCGAAGAAATTATCCACGTGGTGCCTGAGCGATGTGGGTACTGGGCTGATAGGGCTCTGTGGTTTAACCTTGTACGACTTCTTTCTTTTATGGAGATCAAGAACAGCCTACACACTGGACTTTCTTTTAAACAATCCCTTAATTTTAGCAAATACCCATTTACTTTCTTCAGATGTTTCCAGAGGCAAGGAACTGAGCTTGGCAGAAACCTTTCAATGAAAACTGAGAATTGAAGCCTGTCTCTCAAATGTCATGGAAATACCAAGTTTGCCACAAGTCTATGCCAAACATGAATATGGGCTTGAATTCTTTTTGCAGAAATTGCTGATAGGGCTGCCTTTGACTTTCACATGTTTAGTAACAGAGGATGAAACAAATACTGTAAAATGTTAGGGTAAAACCTGTGTGTAGAAGCAGCTGCCTGAATTGATATGCCCAGAGGCAAGAAGAGAGTTTAGTGATTTTTGTTTTATGGAGTCAAAAGACCAAAGAAACAGATCTTGGCAGCACTGGCCTGGCATGAGATGCCACTTCCCTTTTATTTTTCTTGAAGTCGTGTAATTGCAAATTATTGCAGTGGGTGGTGAGAGCAAAGCCAAGAAGCCTCTGGTTAAATAATCAGAGAAATTAACTGTTCTGCAAAAGCTGTTTGCAGCTGGGATGGAGCTGAGGCTTGACTGCAGGTAGAAGTGCTGTGCTGAAAATGGCCTAAGATCAAAGTGGGGAGTTGCAGGGTGATGGTGAGAAGATGGGGAGTATTGGGATTTGGGGGTCTTGGTGGGATACCCAGTTGTCAGCACATTGGGAGCCAGGACCTTCTTGGTTGGCAGTTTCTAGGGGGTAGTCCTTGGCTTGCATCTTGGTTGCTGAGGGACCAGGGCTAGGCTTGGGCTTGGTCTGCTCCAAAGGAAGACATTGAGGATGTTAAAGAGGGACCACACCCTTGTACCTCGGAAAGCCTGATGCTGCACTGCAGCTCCAAAGCATCCCCACATGAATATAACCAATGGGGGTGTGGGCAGCATGTGTGGGGACAGCTGGGTCATTGCAGGGTCATCTTCACATGGAATCAGGCACTCTTGGTTAGTGTTGGAAGATGCTTATCAGAGTAAAATTACATTATTCTTTTCAAGAGACAGCACATTATGATTATATGTGGGCTTTTAAGTCAGTTTTTTCTATAGATCCATCGCATAATGAAGGGGAGCAAGTGCGTGGAAACAAAACAGCTGAGGATGTCGTTTCTCAAGCCTATTTAACTGGTACCCTAAATAAGGACACCCAGCTGCAGGGTTGGCACTCACAGGTCTAAGGGATGACTCTGGATGCTGCTTTAGGACCCCTCCTTCGTGCTTGTGTGGGTAAATGAGCCACTTAGTGTAATGGTCTTGTTTGGTAGAGGTAATTTTCCCTGCGATCAGCTGCTGAATGGGTCTCATCATGGTTTCAGGAGCATCATGCTGGGAAACAGGGTGAGGATGGAGGAGCTGCTGTGGAAACACACCCCTGGTGACTCTCTCTTTCACATATCTGCAGGGCATGGGGAGGAGTGATGAGTTAAATGCTTCACCAGCCTGTAACTGTGGTGGCCTGGAGGTTTTGTGCCCAGACCACAGGTAGGGCAGAGAGGGCCACAGCATATCAGGAGGGCAGGTGTGCCCATTGCTGCTGACATAATTGGGTAATTGCGGTTACGCCTGGAGAGGAGCAGTCCTGGGCTTGTGTGCAAACCCTAATATGACTCTGGCAGGCAGAGCATCAGATGAGGGATTAATATCTGTCTACCTGCCAACACAGAGAGGCAGAAGGTGGTGTGTTGTGTTTTTGTTTTCCAAAGCAGTCTCCTCTGGCATCTGCAGCTTGATTATCTACGGATGACTCCTGATCCTCTGATGACAGGCTGCCCGCCTCCGCAGAGAGACCCAGGCAGAGAGGGAGCTGGTTACATTGGAAGAGGCAGGTATGTGCCGGGCACTACAAGGAGTGTGGATGCTCTGGTACTACTGAACCTTAAAACAGGACTAGTCCCTCACTGGAGCTTGTTCTGCTGCATTTTATGCTACATTTGGTCCAACACGGGCACATTGCTCTGCTTTGAGTGGGATGAAGCAACTCCTCGTCTGCATCACAAACCCTTGCAATGGGAGCGTTGGGGTGACATCTGATGAGTTCAGAACACCATCTTCTGTGAAATAACCAACTGAAAACATTACTCAGGTTTGCCCCAAAATCATCTTAGTCATTTTTGGGAAGCTCTGCCATTTCCAAAGGCCATATGCAAGAGCTGACCAGAGCTTCATGGTAAAACTCAGCCTTGGAAAATGGAAACGTGGGAGACTGCTGTTCTGTTTAGAGAGGAGGAAACCTAATCATGTACAGGTTTATTATCTCTTGTTCCTCAGCATTATTGCATTAGCAGCAAAGACTGGTGCTTGATCACTTTTAATGTGCATTGCTACATGAACCATCTATCCACAGGCATGGGCAGGGCTGTGTGGAACTGCCTTGGGAAGCTGGAACATTTGCTCCCAAATCTGCTTCAAAATAGAAGAGGGAAAAAACAAATTACCCCATGGCCAAAGTTCCTGGGTGGCCCCTGTACTAATTTAATGAGGAATTGGGATTTGTGCCTGCCCATTAAGGTGTAAGGCCGAGTAAGGGAAGCAAGGCAGCTCTGCAGGAGAGGAGGATTGTCCTTGTAGAAAAACACTCCAAGCCCAGCAGGTTTTTTGCTAAAAACCCGACACCAGTTTCTGTGATTTCACACTTTGGTAAGGCTCTCACACATCACTTCTTGAATAACAAGGCAGATTTTTTTTTATCTTGCTCTCCAAGACTGGAAGAAAAAAAATGTAGGAGGTGAATTTAATCCTCGGGTTGGCATCTGTGGCTGTCTGGATATTTATATGGCTCTGGCCAGGGCAGTGTGTGTGCTCAGGGTTACCAGCTGTCCCAGAGGGTTATAATTAAGATTAACTCTGCAAAAGCTGTTTAAAATTTAATAATTACATAAAATACTTATGCTGGCCATTCCCATGGAAACTAAAGGAAGACCAAGTCCACTCTGAGGGTCCCCCAGTGCAGCATCCCATGGCAGTGGGCAGGAGCTCGGATGAGTCTCAGGAAGGTTCGACCGAGATGCTGTTACAGAGGTGACTTCCACATAGTATTTGTTGGGAAGGGAGATCTTGTTTCGCGCTGACCCTCAAGTTCCCAGGTCAGAAACATGTTCATAACTGCATGTGGCTGATCACAGACCTTTCTCCACTGCCTGATTTGGTTATTTTCCCTAGAGCATGTGGGAGGTGTTTGTCAGAAGTCCCTTCTTGCCTTGCAAGATTTTTGTTTTTGTCTTTTTAAAGAAAAAAACCAAAACAAGTCCATACTTAAGGATTTAATGATTTGTTGCCCAAACAGCACTTGTTGAGGATGTGAATCACTGGCTCCTGGGATGGTCTGATAGCAGGACTGCCCTCCCTGGTTGCGAAAACTACCAGATCGTTAACAGGTCTTTGTGAGTGAGTCCTTTCTTCCTGTCTGGTAAAGGCTCTTGTTAGAATCTTGGAATTGTTTAGGTTGGAGGGGACCTTTGAAGATCATACAGATCCGACACCCCTGCTGTGGGCAGGGACACCTTCCACCAAATGAGTTTGCCCCGAGCCTCATCCAGCCTGACCTTGAACACTTCCAGGGGTGGAGCGTCCACAGCCTCTCAAAGTAACAATGTCATCCTAATACCTAATCTAAACCTGCTCTCTGTCTGTTTAAAGCCATTCTCTCTTGTCCTGTGACTCCATGCCCTGGTCAAAAGTCCCTCTGCAGGTCTGTTGTAGCCCCTTTAGGTACTGGAATGTGCTTTAATGTCACTCTGGAGCCTCTGTTCTCCAGGCTGAACAACCCCAACTCTCTCCTCCTGTCTTCTTAGGACAGATACTCCAGCTCTCAGACCGTTTTTGTGTCCTCCTCTGAACCTAACAGTTCCACATCCTTCTTAATGCTGGGGATCCTACGGCTGGATGCAGTACTCCAGGTGGGATCTCAGGAGTGTGCTTCTTATGAAACCCAGAATATGGCTGGCTTTCCTGGGAGGCAAGCACACATTGCCAGCTCATGATTAATTTTTAATCCACCGGCACCCCCAAGTCCTTGGCAGGGCTGCTCTCAATCCCTTCCTTTCTACTGGCAGTTGCTCTGACCCAGCTGCAGGACCTTCCACATCTTCCAGATCTTGCTTAGGACCTGAAATATATTTGGAGGGAAGGGGGAGGAATTTGAGTTTCCAATAACCTCCCCTTTTTGGCAGCAGTTGGTGAAATTTTCACATTCTGAAAAGGTGTTTGTGTCAAGGATTAGGTATGTCAAAGTCGTGGTTTGGCCAAGCTGTGGTGTCTTGTCAGCTGGAGTGTGGATGTGCCTCATCCTGGCTCGCTTGTACATAGAGGCTCTCTGTGTGTGCTCAGAGGTAAAAATAGGCTGCTGTGGCTGAGTTTTGCATGAGTCAGGAGGATATTTGAGGGAGGGAGGTGGGCTGAGCTCAGGAGCAGAGCTGGGTTTGCAGTGATTCGGAGCCTTCATCTGAATGTCAGGGAGGATTGGGCTACATCACTGAGGTTTTTCTGTCTGACTTGTGTGTGCCCTTGGGCTGTGCTATCTGTGATGTTTCATCCAGTCAGCCTGTCACAGTCTGGGTTTGTCACTGCATGTGGTGCACAGACTAACTAATATTGCCTATCTCTGGAGCACCTGTGTCAGTAATGTAGATGGTGAAAGCTCCAGGTGCACCAGCTCAGATTAGTACTGGGATAGTGGAGGTCAGTTCCCCCAGGTGTTGTGGGTGAACTGGTGGGATCTGTCCCTGCTGATGAAGGGCTGGAGCATGGAGTCTCCTGAAATCCAGCCTTTCTGGAACTTCCTGAAGCTGTCTCTGGAACCCTGGGCAGATGAGCTTTCCAACTGTATAAGACACCTTTTAAGACTTGAACTGTGCTGTGTCACTTCATTATTAATGGAGAGAGAGGACACATGTCTTGGGAGGGCTCTGAGTACAAGATTACACCTTAAAGGTGGTATTTTTTTTCAAGAGCACTCTTCTGAAAAACACCAGTTATGTTTGGCTTGAGTTCTGAAAATGAAAACAGTGACATCTTTTTGTTCACGAGAGGAAGGAACTGCAGCTCTCTGTGGCCAGGCTGTGGTTAGGCTTCACTGGATCTGCTGCCAGGTGCTGGGGTGTAGCCTTGATGCAGTGGCTCTTTGGCTGCTCTTGAGTTTGCTTGAAGATACAAAAAATAATGACAGAGGAGAGGAGTGGCCCCTTGCAGGTACTGTACGTGAGCGTGCCAGCACTGCCGGTCACAGCCCTGTGCCGCGCTGGCTCCTTGCCCTGCTTGAGGCCAAATGATGCTGAAGAACTGGGTCCGTGTCCAACCTGTAAATAGCAGGATTATGGGAGACCAGTGAGGCTTGTCCAGAACAAGTCTTTAAAGCTCAGCCAAGTCCCATGTGCGTGTTTGATGACCACCTTGGTGACGTGGAAGGAGTGACTGCTCCATCTACATCAAAGTGTACTGCAGTAAGGCAGCACACATCTGAAGGAGCTGGAAATGGGTGGTAAAAATCTTGAACCAGATTCAAAATAAGCAAATGAAAGTTGCTAAAATAAACTGAAATAGTGTTTATGGGCACAGAGGAGGCAGAGATGAGCAGTGTCTAGAGAAGGGCAGTGGAGCTGGTGAAGGGGCTGAAGCACAAGTCTGATGAGGAACAGATAGGGGAGCTGGAGGTGTTTAGCCTGGAGAAAAGGAGGCTCAGGGGGGACTTTTATCACTCTATGACTGTCTGGAAAAAGGTTGTAGAGAGGTGGGGGTCAATCTCTCTGCCCTGCCTCTTGAGGAAGGTCCTCCCTTTAGCTCAGCATCTTTGTAGATGAGTTGGACGTGTGTTCAGCAGTGCTGTTTGGTTGTGCCACTCAGGAGGCTTTTGTCCATTTCCAGACTTCTCTCTGTTTGTCCCAGTGGCCCTGGCTATAGACGTGCCTTGTGCCCATGTTACCATGTGTGTGCATTCACCCTTGGGCTTTACACTTACCTGTGCACAACATGTTGGCCTTGTCCTGGTTTGATGTGGGTGGAGTTCATCATTGCTCTGGGGTTATCACTACGTTAAAATGGTAGGTGGTTACATGGAGTAGCCCATCAGAACATTTAGAGACTTGCAATGTTAAGATAATGGCAATTGAAATGCAACCTGACCATGTACCTAGGACACACATGGATGTCCTGGATCCTTCAGATTGTTGCCTGCTCTGGACTGGTCATGGAAAACACAGCTCAGCTGGATTCAGCTGTGGGGGTTCCTTTTAATTTTCATTGTCTGAGGCAAACAAAGCTGGGTCATCAATGGTGATGGTTCCTGATGGTGATGATGTAGAGGGTGGTGGTGTCTCCTGCATTTGCAGGAGGATGGTGACAGCTCTCTCAGGCTGTTCCTGTGGCCTGTGATAAAAAAGGAGGACAACTCTGTCCGTTGCAAGCTTGGAGCAGCTTTAGCATAGCATCAACATGGCTGTGACCAGCCTTGCGTGGGAAGTGTGAAATGGCTGGGTTAAAGCACCATCTCTGCTGAGCTTGGCCATTTTAGTTGAGATTGAAGGGGTCTGGAGAGCTCTGAGCATCATATCCAGCCTCAGTGTGCAGAGGAGTATGGTGGGACAAGATCCTTATGGTTCAGGGACAGGGGAGGATCCAGGACCTAAGATGGAGCTAGAATTCGTTGCTCAACACACCTTGGTAGGCACCTTCCCATTGGGATAGGATGCACTGGCACTATTAAGTGCTCTGCAGAGTAGCTTGTAGGACTTCTGGAAATATGGAAATAGTAGGATGGTAAGCATATTATAAGCATTACCATTTTATTTTAGCTTGAACAGTAATACTTGGCAGCGTGCAGCCCCAACTTGTCATGTAATGGGTTTAATCTTATTTTTCAAGAACAGAGGGAGCAGTGTTTTCGTTACTGGCTGGAGCCAAATCTGCTCTCATGTCTGTATCTCTCCCCTATCTGGGGTTTTGTTTGCACAATATTGTAGTGGATGTAGCTAACATATGGGGCTTAAATTCATTTAATAGTTGCTAGAAAATGAGTTTAAGGTTCTTACAGTATTAAGGTAGACATTTCCAAATTCATTTTTAATGGAACATTTGTTCTCCAAAGATTATTACGGGCCATTAAGTCCTCTGCTGCCTGGTGTGTTCTCGTGCCCTGGGATGTTATTGCCAAGGGATATAAACATGTTTATGGGCCCAATTTATTGAATGGTGAGATTAAATATACTAAACTTGAAAATGTCAGTAGGAGCATGAGTGCTTTGTCATAAATCCTATGTGAGAACATTAGGACAGAAATGTTGTGCTGCCGCATAAAACTGGCACAAATCAAGTTGTGAGCAGTCGAAAACTTCTCACCAGTAGAACAGCTGTAAACACTGAGATTTAGCAGCATTGAATACACAGATAAGAGAAGGTAGTGTATGGGCTTTTCCTTTTCTGGGTGGATTAGATGTCCCATGCAGGGGTGTCTTGGTTTGAGGAGAAAAACCAAAAATGTTTACCCACAAGCGGGGGAGGGGGCCTCCTCCACAATAATCACGCCACTCTTTATCAAATTTAGAAGAAGGAACTTTAATACAAGAAGGATAACTGTTCTTAACTGATATATATATATATATTTATGTAAACAGACCAGAGCAAACCGCTTCCCCAACAAGAGAAAAACAACCAACCAAACAAAAAGGTTATACTTATGGCAGTATCAGTGTTACAGTCCGGGGCAGCCTGCAGTCAGCAGTGAGGC
>VWZD01005546.1:57839-74267 GCA_013396695.1 Sakesphorus luctuosus | reverse complement strand
TGAGAACTTCACTGTCACCATCCAAGCTTGCTCGGCCATGGCAGATGAACCTTAGGAGTTAAAGGGTGGGGCCAGTTCTGCACACGCTGTGCCTCACCTAAAAAATCCACTGTGCAGGCTCGAAGGACACACTCACGTGGGGAGAGCCCTTCCTAAATCTTCATTTGTGAAGCCTGTCTGTGATGATGATCCAGCTGAGGAGGGCAGGGATAGACTGGCTCTGGTGGGCACCTGGTGTCCAGCTGTGGTCAACCCATCACGTCTATACAGACATATATATATATATATATATAAAGGGGATAGCAATATAGCTATATCAGGTTGTATACTTTTTATATATAATTTTATTTTGTATGCATCTATTTGGCTATATCACAGCTGTGACCTGGAGGGGCAGTTGGGACTTTTGGTTGAAACTATGTTAGAAATTGTTAAATTTTAGGCCAGGTGGAAAGACCCTCACTATGATAGTCTTCTATAAGCAGCTGTTTTTGCTGATACAGCTGTTGTACCTGAAGAGGGAAAGAGAAGTGCTCCCTGTAGTGATGGGGGCATGCTGGCTTGCTTAGAAACCTGAGGTGTGATTATCTCTCTGGAAAAAATGGGTTTCTCTTTGCAGCTCACCTATGCTGACCCTTTGTTAGAATAAAGGTGTTGCTCAGCTTGATAAAACAGGATTAATTAGTTGTTATGAAGGAGATATGGCTTTATTTGAAAGTATAACTCCTGACCTCTAGTAGATTCAAGGATAAGTGTGCTGTTTGTTTTGCTCCCGAGCCTACGGGGGGGAAACTCGCCCTGTCTTGGACCAGTATATCTCAAGGGCTTTTCTGGGTAAGCTCTTTTTTCTCTCCATAAAGCAAAATTCCTACCAGATATTCCATTCACCCCATGCTCCCCTGGTGCGGCGTCTCCCACCCCAGAACTGAGTCATCCCACCAGTCTGCTCTGGAAATGGCTCTAAATGCGATCATAGTTACTGTAGGTGCTCTGTTATGGAAATACTCATCTTTAGAGAGGTGCTTTGGTGACTCACCTCTTAATCCAGCTCCTGATTAAAGTGGTGGCTTCAATGCAGGTGTGTGGATGAGCACATGGCCCTCTGCCCTGTTCCTGCAGCTGTGCACTGGCTGAGTACCAGGGGTTTTCCTGTGCTGAAGAGTGCAGAAAACTTCACAGCTAAGTTGTGTGATTGATTTTGGGCTGCATTGGAGAAACTGGTGGGTCTGTCAAGCTTTATGTGCATAGGAGCTGTTCAGCATGTTATGGGTACTGCTTCTCTGCAGCTTGGACTCATAAAAGATCTTATAAATAAACCAAACAAACTAATCTTGAAATAATAATAATAGTCTTAATAATAATATTGTTAGTAATAATAATAATAACAACAACAAAATTTCAAGACAAACTCAAGAAAAGCAAAGCATGGCTACTTGGGGATGAGAGAAGCTTTGCTAAAGCTTAGATCTGAGACTCTGGGAGCCTGAAGACCCCTGTGCCTCACCTGTAGTTTTCTGCCCACCCCCGCAGGCATCGACATCCTGAAGCTGGTGGCTGCCCAGGTGGGGAGCCAGTGGAAGGACATCTACCAGTTCCTGTGCAACGCCAGCGAGCGGGAGGTGGCAGCTTTCTCCAATGGCTACACAGCTGACCATGAGCGAGCCTACGCCGCCCTGCAGCACTGGACCATCCGCGGGCCCGAGGCCAGCCTGGCCCAGCTCATCAGTGCGCTCCGCCAGCACCGCCGCAACGACGTCGTGGAGAAGATCCGCGGCCTGATGGAGGACACCACGCCGGTAAGGATGGGCTGGGCTCCGTGAGGTCTTGGCAAGCATGTGGCCTGGAGCTTAGCTAAGAGCTTGGCTGGGCTCCATCTCTCCACCGAGCTCCTCAGGGCCTTATATTTAAGTTTGTATGTTGCTTTTGAGCAAAGCTTTGCCAAAGTTTTGCAGTCAAAGTTTTGCAGTCAAAGTTTTGATGAGCTCTTGAGTCCCATGTGTTGTACCAGGAAGACCTGGTACCTAAGCCCTCATGTCAGGGATGTGGAGGAAAAAGCATCTCTCTTTCAACTTGCTCTTAAATGCCATAATTTAAGGCCATACATTTTGTGAGAAGGGCCAAGTATTCTTGAGCACTAAATGAATTGCTTCCTTCAAGATGGTGACCAGTAGCATGGGTGAGTCTGCTGTGCATGCAGCCCTCCAAGTTCTTGCTCTTTGGCAGCCCTGGCCTTAAAACAACCTGTTTCATGTTTTGGGAGAATAAATAGATTTCTGCAGAATATCCTGCAGTAGGTTCTCAGCTAGGTGTAAGTTATTGTGAGGTGCCTCAGTGACCTTTGCAGTTTATTTTGCCCCCCACTGCCTTACTTATGTCAGTTTTTGTCTCTGATAACTTGTTGGTCTTATGGAAGCATTTTTAAAGGTGATGAATGGGGCTTTTTTTGAACATGGAAGTCAATGGGACAGCACATGTATGGAGGTAGGGGGCAGTTGAGGGAGGGCTCTTCGCCCTGAACTGGTTGGTGAAACATTTCCCATTATCTTAGCAGTGACAGGACCCACACAGGAGTGGGTGGGTGCTTGCAGACCTCTCTGGGCACTTGCTGGAGGCCTGGCAAGGTGAACCTTCACATATAGTGAGGCTTATGGGGAAGAGTGTTTGTTGGGGCAGGGTCTTTGACCATCACAAACTTCACCATATAAGAGGGACTGTGGTCCCTTCACTGTTGTTGCATGTCTTAAATTACTTCACTTAGTGTATGAAACCTTTTGGTCCCTTGTAACCATTGTGTGAAATCTTACGTTTTGATGCACTGGCAGGAACCCTGGGCTTGTGTTTTTGAGAAACTGTGAGTCAGGTGTGTGCTGGGTATTGTTCCATGTGTCCCACCCAGATTTGGATAGGTTTGCTTTGTCAGCTGTCTCAACTCTCATGCCCCCATTCAGTTGCTCTTTTTTTCCTTCCAGGTCCTGGTAATTAAGCAGCATGTGGCCTTCTCATTGGTGGCAAAAAGTGAAATGAAAAGCCCAAGACAAAGCTATGGTTAGGGAGAAGACAGAGGCAGAGAAAATTGTCATTTTGCATATGTGAATTAAAGTTAACCAGTATGTGCATTGTTCCAAAAGGACACATTGTCCTCTTGCTCTCCTGGAGCAGGTAGTAATCTCTGTCCTCCTAGTTACTGCTTTGACTTTGAATTCTGTGGCAAAGCACTGGGCAAGGACATCAGATAAAACATGGGGCTTGTGCATCAGAACAAATCTGGGCTGTGCAGTGTTAAGCACTCCTGAGCCTTGCACTGTTTTGGCCAAGACCACCAGGCTGTGCTTATCAAATAGCACAGAAAATGCAGGTGGTAGCTCCAGGAGCAGGGTTTATTGTGTGACTTGTTGGGATGGTGGACTCTTGATGATGGAGTAACCAGAAACTCTGCCCATAACTCTGAAAACACATTGAATGGGTCCTCCGGAGAATGAGCAAACCCAAATCTCATGGATAGCTGTATGCAAATCT
This sequence comes from Sakesphorus luctuosus, assembly GCA_013396695.1. Taxonomy (NCBI): domain Eukaryota; kingdom Metazoa; phylum Chordata; class Aves; order Passeriformes; family Thamnophilidae; genus Sakesphorus; species Sakesphorus luctuosus. The sequence continues at coordinate 70,751 of VWZD01005546.1, read as the reverse complement.
TCTGTTCTTCCCAATTACCTTTCCTGTGTCTCTTTTGTCTTTTAAAAGAATGTGTTGTTGTATTCTTCCGTGTCCAGCAGCACCTGGACCCTGGTGGTTCCCCATCAGTTTCACTTGTTTTTCTAGAGGTGGGTAAAAATGGGTTGTTGATCTTTTGAGCAGGTGGCTTGAGTAGATTGACATGAGATATTTGGTTAGTTTCAGCAAAGGACTTGTTTTTTAACGAATTCACCCAAGCTGGCATATCCTCTCTCCGTGTGCATCTGATTGGGCTTTTTCAGATGAGCATCCCTCATAATCAACCTTATGAGTTGGCCATTCCACTGCCCTGGAGATCCTGAAGCTGTGTGTAGGATGTCAAAGCCTGGAAGCACCTGGGGCTGCAGATTCAGTACAGCAGCACGTTGTGTTTCTGCGAGGTGTTACCTGCTGTAACCTGTCTGCCTCCTCTCCCTGAACTGACTCCTGCACTGTCGATGTGGGTGGTGATAGAACGGCTCTGGGAGGGATGCAGGAAGCTGTGGGAAGCAGCTTGTGCATGGGAGTCTGAATCCCTGGAGAATTGTCCTGGTGACTGATCTGGATTGCAGTGGTTCAGGGAGCCAGGAGATCACTGCCAGAAGTAGGCAGGAAGGTTGGTCTTCGGGTTTGTTTTTTTTAATCTGCTAGCTGGAAAGCCTTTAATTAGAGCTAATTGGAGTTTGACTCTTACTGATTTCTCTGTCCAAATGCAGACAAATTGAGGCAGTTTTTCTCCATACCAAACTGATTTGATCTGAAGGAGTGGGTTGCCCTTCTGGTGGCTAGCATGGGCCCTGTCCTGCACCTCTCCAGCCCTGCAGAAGTAATCTTGCAAAAAAACCCCCAAATAACAACAACAACAAAAAAGAATAAAAAGGGCTTTTTGTGATGTGGAGAGAATGAGGACTCTCATAAGCAATGCAAAGGCATGCATCATCCCTGTGGCTGAATTGCCCATAGAGGCTATGGATGTCCCATCCCCTGGAAGTGTTTGAGGCCAGGCTGGACAAGGCTTAGAGCAACTTGGTCTGGTGGAAGGTGTCCCTGCCTATGGGAACAACATGAGCTTTAGGGTGCCTTCCAACCAAAACCATTCTGTGATTCTGAATAACAGCATGTGATGCCCTTGGGGTGACCTGAGCCAGCAGTGAGTCTCTTAATGCATGCTGGTGTGTTTTACATGAGCCCAGGAGGGATGAATGCATGGGTGGGTGTGCTGTCTGTGATGCCTTTTGGCACTGCCCAGCATCCCTGTGTGCAAAAGTGTTTACTCCCCATCTCTCCCTCAGATCCTGTGTAATAAGAAAGCACTAACAGCCCCAGATCACAGATAAAAGTTGTGTTATTGAGTAATGCAGCTCTCAGATGGTAAATCAATACCCTACACATCCAGCCTCCCTTCACCATCCCATCCCACCCACTATCGGATTCTTGTCCTAAATCCTTTATCTGGTGTCTGGCTTCACTTTGTAAAACCTATGGAGGCAAAGCTGCTCTCTGCTGTAACGCCCCATTCCCTTTTGTGCTCCAAAATCCAAATATTTACTACCCTTGATAGGAACAGGAGAATTAGTAGGAGTCTGTGGAGCATTATGGTATGTGGCAGCAACATTTTCCTTCAGGTAAGGAACAGCTCTTCTGCAGACTTGCCTGCTTTTTTAGCTGTGGGAGATTATGCTGGTTTTGCATGGCACTGGATGAATTTAGGTTAAACCGAGATTAGCCTTCTGAATCATTTTGCTTGGGGTTTTTTGCAGCTGAGCCAGAAAATACGGTGAGAGCAGCAGCTGTGGGAAGGTTTTTTAGGGTTCCTTTAGCTCACAGGGCTCCTGTTAAAGCCTGGCCTGGCCATGAATGTTGGTTGGACTCAAGGTTTGCAAAATCTCTTGCCTCGCAGGCAGGTTTGCTGGACAGCAGCATGTGAGCCTGGGCGCTGCTTAGTGAGCACAGGCACACCCCCCAGGTTAATGATGCTGATAACAACAAAAACAGGCGACAGAAGGGGGGAAAAACGGGAGAGTTCTCCCACTGCTATCCCAGCAAATTGCAGTTCTCCATTTTTGAGGTTAAAATCAGAAAAGCTCAGTGAATCCACTGGGTAATGAGATTTTTTTTTTGTGGTGCATAACAGCATTTTGCAGCTACCAAGGGGTGTCTGTGCTCACCTGGGCTGGCCTGGGGTGGAGCTGGCACAGCAGCTGTATTGGCTGCTCTTGAATGCCCTGCTGTGAGCAGTGCTTTATGCTCTTATCGTTTTATTTATGGCTCTGCTGGCCTCGGCTGAAATATTTCAGGGACTGGGTGGAAGGGAAGCAAACAGCCTCAGTCAGCAGCACAGCCTCAGCAAAGCTGGAAAAAAAAATACATGAATAAGGGAGATGTTGAAAGTGGAGAGGGGGAGGGAGGCTGCAGCCCTAAGCCCAGCAAGGTTTAGGTTTGTGGCTAATTTCGTGTTGTGAATAATCCCATCAGTCAGCAGATGTGTCAGGGTTGGCTGGGGCTGGTGTGAGGTTAAGCTGTGGAGGTTTTGGGGGTGCCAGAGGAAAAGAGGATGTGAAAGCAGCCCCGTGTCCAGGCTTGCAGCTGTGGCAGTGCCTTGTGGCTCCTTTTCTTGCTTTCACAGATCAAAACCCTGAGCAGGGAGTAAAGCATGATGCAGCGTTCCTCAAATCCAGCCACTGTCAGCTCCCACCCATCCCCTTCATTTCCTCTTTTGGCAACGCAGAATTGGGCTGGGCCATAATTAGGAATTAAGTTTGTTCTGTGTTCACTTCTCATGTCGATAGTAGAGTGAAGGTAAAGTGGTTGGATGGATTTCTCAGCTGGAGGGGGCTGTGGTCCCAGAGCTGAGAAATGCCCAGGCAGCCAGGAAAAGAACAGAATTTTCCTTCTGGACTTGTATCAGGTTTTATTTGAGACACAAACTGTAGGGTGAAGTGGCCAGAGCCCTGCTGGTTGGGTTTTGCTGGAGTGGGCATGGCTCCAGGTTTGCTCTAAACCCTGACTCAATTTTCAGCACACCAAGCTTGGGTTTGAACTAGCCTGGAGAATGTTCAGTAAACAAAAATGTAATAATTTATAAAGTAATACAAAATAAATAACAAACACAGAAGTATAAACTTTATAGATGGAGTGATATTTGAGATTTCCCTACAGTGTGGCCAGTCTGCTGGGGTCTGTGTGTTTGCAGTGTGATGGGTTTGGAGAATAAGAGAAAACTAGAAGATGGTTTCTTCTACTAGCCCAACTCAGTATCGACTTACTCAGCCTGTAATTGGGTTTGGAAACACTTCATTAAAGCTTCGTCAGTTCTTCATTATGGTTTGAGTTGAAAAAGTGGGTGGGCAAATCCATAGAAAGGAGAAGCCACCAGAAGCTGTCTTGGAGTCATCTCCTGCTTGAAGAAGCACTTTGCTCACAAATGGCCAGGGCTGATGGGGAAGAGCTACTTCCTCTGTGGGTGGCTGCACTTTGGTCTTGGTGGCCAAACCCTCCCCCGAGCCAGCATTGCCATCTTTTGCCACGTGAGGCTTGACTTGAGTAGTTCTCCAGGGCTGCCTTATGTTGAGGCATACAGCTCTACCACAAAGACGGGTTGAGCATTCTTTTGCAAACTGACTGGTGATGTGAAGGGCACAGAGGAGATTTGGGCTTTCCCACTCCAGCATCCTTGTGCCCTTCCTGTCCTGGTGAAGGGCTTGCCTCCTGCTCTGCAGCACCACACTATCACTGTCTCTCTCAGCCACCTTGATGAGATCTCATGGCCTGCCCAGTGGTGTTTCACCTGCCAAGATCTAGTCTGCCCTGAAGGTGGATGCCCAAACACCATGATCACCATGAAGCTGATCCATCGTCCCTGTGCCTGTGGGGACCACAGTGAGAGCATCCCCCTTCAACACCACCCTGCGCCTGCAGGACTGCCCATGCCGGGCTGCCCCCAGCCCACTCTACTTCATGTACTGGGTCTTTTCTTCCCACATCCCCTACAGAGGCATAACAGACCTGGGAATAGGGTTTGTGTCAGCTGGGTGTCATCTTTGGCACGGAATCCGGGAAACGGCTGCCTTGGTGCTAAATTTATCCCCTCCACATCCTGGAGGGTGCACAGCCACACTCAGGAGCAGCCAACCTGCCACCAGCTTTTGTTCCTGCCTGTTTGCTGCAGTAGGAATTACTGGGAAGCATTGCCTGAGAGAAGAGTGGTTTTTAGTGCCTACTGCTGCTCCTTCCTAATATTAGCACAGCAGCTGCAGTTTCTGTTTGTCTGAGTTCAGCTTTTATTGCGGTACTGTAAAACGGAGGGAGAAAATGGGACCCACCAGTTCAAACAGAACTGTTGAGAGCAGCTGTGAAAAGAAAACAAAACAAAAGGCAAGCCTGTGTCTTCTTCTGCCCCCATCCCCTTTTCTTCCTTTTAGGAAGAACTTTGAGGCACCCTGAGCTGCTTAGAGCATCCTCCCAGATACACTGGGATCCAAGAGGTGTTTAACTGCAGCATAAAGGGCCAGAAGTACACTGGAGCTTTTAGGATTTTTCTTTTTTTAGTAGTATTTTTTTGGGCATTGAAAATCTCTTGCTACAGTGCTCAAAAATAAAGAAAACCTGGCAGAGCGCCCCAGTGCAACTGATGGGTGGCAGGAGGCTGCTGATGTGTCAAAGCCACTGCAGTGCCTTTCTTTTCTGCTCTGGACTGTCCATCTAACAGTATCCCATGTGTTTGTGCAGGTGCAGATGCAGCCTCAGTGGCAAGCGCAGGACCCTGGCAATGAGGATGTAAAGGTGAGAAATTCAATGGCTTTGGAAATGCGAAAGGGCTGCAAGGGTTTTTTTTTTTGTGGGATTTTTTCCCAGCCAGAGCTTGGTTTCACTCAAGCACCGCGGTTCTTAAAAATAGGAATGGCCAAGGTGGTTTCAACGAAATGAATCACAGGCTATGAATAGTGTGTTTTTAGACCTATTACACAGGCTTCACCTCGCAGCAACCTTCTGCATTCCCTGGTCTTTCAAAGCCCTCTTTCCCATTTGCTTTCTTCCCGTGGTTTAAATATTAACACGCATCCAAGCATCCTGTTTGCTTTGCCTCAAGCTCGCAACTGTTCAGCTATTTGGAAAGCTTTGGGCTCCCGGGACGGCTACAGTCAAATAACCTCGGGTGATTTTGTCTTTCCTACCGTGTTTTAGCAGCTGTTTAATTAAGCTCCGAATGAGTTGGTTCTGGGAAGGGCTTTTCCCTTCTGCTGGGAAGCCAGAGCTGGGGCAGCTATCTGCTCCTTGCCCAACTTTGGCCAATTGCTGCTCAGTCATCAGGCCCCTTTTTGGGAATCAGTAGATGTGTTTGTGGTTGGATATTAAATAGATGAGCTGCACAGGGAACAACTAACCCTTAAAGCCTGTGTTATTTTTGAGGGGGTTATCTGAGCATATTACAATTTGGAAAGTGGCCAGCTGTTGTTCTGGTCCTTCCCTTGATATTCCCCCTTAATGGCAATAGCTGATTCTCCATGATGAACTGAAAGGGAGTTTCAGAGGAGAAGGCAGATTCTTTTAATTAAAAATTAAAGCTGACTTTTATTTTTAACATGCCTATTGCGTAATGTGCTGAGCTAGAACAAATCCTCCCCTGTTTATTTTCAATGAGGGGAGAAAAAACCCCTTTTATTCTACCAGGGACAGGCTGCAATGTTAATTTAATGTGAACTAATGGGCGTCCCAGAAGACATGTGATTTGTGGGTGGTGAATTCCTCGACACGGATGAGGAATGTTCAGGCACATCCATGCTGGTGTGGAGGTGGCTCAGCAGCTCCCTTTCCCACAGCCTTTAATCCCAATTTTGCATTTTATCCCTGGGTAGTAGGCAAAAGCCTGTTAGCAGGACTAGCCTGATCTTCCCTCTCTAGAAGGAGAAAACAGGGATATGAAATACTGTTGGGAGAGGGAGCTGCATGTGGACAGGGCTCGGAATTCTGTTCTCTGGCAGGTCGAGCAGAGATGCAGCGTTTGGGAAGATGGTGAAATATTGGATGGCCCTTAAAGCAACCTGTTTAGAGGGACCTGGTGACCCACAGAGGTGCCCAAGCTGCCAACCAGGGATGTAGGGATGCTGCCCAGGGCACATCCTCTCTGCAGGGAATGGGAACAAAGAAATGCCATGCTTGAGATTTGCACCTCAAGGGGACGTTGGGAGATGGAGCAGGGTAGATAAGATTGGCTCCTGCCATCTACCTACCTGCTGTACCATGCAGGTAGGAAGGAGATCCAACAAGGAAGATGCAGAGTACAGTCAAACTAGGAAGCAGGTTCACCATGGCACCTAAATCATAAAATCATGGAATTGTTAAGGTTGGAAATGCTCTTTGAGATCATCAAGTGCAACTGTTAATGCAGCACCATCGTGTTCACCATTACACCATGTCCCCAAGGCCACATCCAGTGTTTTTTTAAATGCCTCCAGCGATGGTGATTCCACCACTTCCCTGAGCAGCTTATTGCAATTCATGACCACACTTCGGGGGAATAAATTTTTCCTAATATCCAGTCTAAACCTCCCCTGGCACAGCTTGAGGCCGTTTCTTCTCATCCTGTCACTTGTCACCTGTCGCTTGTCAAATGGTGCTGCTTCCCAGCGCAGTGCTTCCCCGCAGTGCTTGTTGCTCCTTATGTTTTTGGGACTGTGGAGCCAAATGTTTGCCCTTGGCTCACATCAGGGTAGGATAAAGCAAAGGCACTTGGGTGACATTGTGGTCAATGTCACCTCTGGCCTGTCCTTCCCTACTCTGAACTTGGAGATTGGTGGGACACACTTCTCCATCAGGCTTTAATGGAGTACTCATGGGAACAAGGGTGAGACAGGACAAACAAACAATTAACTCTAAGTGTGACCAGTGTGGCTGATCAGAGCCACATGCTACAGTGGGGATCCCTGAGGGATCTCACAGATGTCACCCTGCAACCTTAGCACTGGCTGGGCCATGGAGCCAGGCTGTGCCATGCTTTTAGCAAGCAGTAGCGGTGGAGCAGGTTTTGAGGAGAGCTCCCCTGCTTGGGCATCATCACCTGTTGCTCCCAAGAGCTGTGCTTTGGGCTTTAACAAACAAAAGGTGAGAAGGAGAACCAAGCTAAAATGTTCTGCTGTGGTTGCAGGCACCATCTTGGTGCAGTGGTTGCTCCTACCAAAGGTACCAAGGGTGTGGGTTGTGTTACCCCTCCTGCCTGACATGCCAAAGGCCAGTACTGATTTCCACCCCAGGCGATCTCCAGTGCCTGTTCTGGAACAACAGGTCCCCTGGGAGGAGGTGGGGGACAACTTGCCGAGGGTGAGCTGCAGTGTGCTGGAAGCCAGAGTGCGAGTGGTTAAAGTGCGAGCCTGGTACATTGCATTCCCCTGGGTTAATTTTCCCTCTCTTTCCTCCCCACAAAGCTGGAAAGTGACAAGCTGGCGCTGCCAGTGAGCCCCAGCCCGGTGAGCCCTGCGCCCACCCCCAGCCCCAAGCCCCCCGAGGCAGCCGTCCTCACCGTGGAGCCCTCTCCTTCTGAGAAGAAATGCTTCTTCGTGGATGAAGCAGAGCCTCTCCTGCGGTGTGACTCGACCTCCAGCGGCTCCTCCGCCCTCAGCCGGACAGGCTCTTTTATTACCAAAGGTACCAAAATCAGTCCTGAGGCAAGGGGGGTGGCAGGACTGAAGGGATGCCATGACCTGTCCCATGTGATCAGCACATGTAAAGCTGATCAATGTATGATATCATTAAGGTAAATAACTAAGAAAACTGGCTCTCCAGTATATGTTTATCACATCCTCATTCTAGACCAGAATATCCTGTTAGCAAAGACAATAAAGATTGGAGAGCAAAGAACACCTTTAAAGGCTTTTAACTCTCTGAAGGTCTGCCACGGAAGTTGTAGCATGACTGGATGTTTCTCCTGAGTCTTGCTATTGTGTTGGCCTGTGTGTTACTGTATGAGATGAAACCAAAGAATGTAATTTGTAATTTCAAGACTGCTTTGGTTTTTTTTTTTTTCCCTCTTGGTTCTGTTTGCTGCAGCACGTGACTTGAGACGTAAAGCACCATTAGCCACCCCCTTTCTTCAGAGCGTTTAATTTACTGTATTTAACTTGCTGCATTGAATCATCTATAACTTCTGATGAAGGTGAAAGACTGAGATCAGTCAATGTACCAAATTAATACTTTGGTGCAGAAATAAAGCTGACCCAATGAAAACAACTTGAAAGAACAGAATTCAGCTTTTTTGGCTCCCCTCCTGCCCTCACTTTTTCGTCTTGGCCATTCAGCATTTACAGATGCTGTGTTTGCTCTTGGAGGATCCTGGCTGGGGTGTCTCAGCAGCTCTGGCTTCTCCATCTTCTCTATTCCCCATCACCCTCCACCTTTTCCCTTGTTCTTGTGACATGTCCCTCACCAGAGGCAGCACCAGGGAATGGTCCGAGGAAAACAAACCCTTGTTAGCAGAGGTTCCTTGGGGAGTTTCTTGACCACTCTGTCCTTTCTTCCCACAGAAAAGAAGGACACTGTCCTGCGCCAGGTGCGCTTGGACCCTTGCGACCTGCAGCCCATCTTTGACGACATGCTGCACATCCTCAATCCTGAGGAGCTCCATGTGATAGAGGAGATCCCACAGGCCGAAGACAAGCTGGACAGGCTATTTGAGATCGCTGGAGTCAAGAGCCAGGAAGCCAGCCAGACCCTACTGGACTCTGTCTATAGCCACCTTCCCGATTTACTGTAGGCACTGGGTCACCACAAACTCTGAATATCTGCTAGAGCTAGCTTGGCACTCGTTAAGGTGAACGACAATATGCAGGCAGGTTTTGTTGTAGAATATATGGCCAGTATTTTCGTTGAGGTGTCCTTGGTTCTTGGAGGGGGGGCAGTTTGCCAGCATTGCACCCCTCCACCGTAACTATCGCTCAGTCCAAGTCTTTGCACCCTCTGCCCCCTTCCTGAACCGCTCTTCTCCTTGTTCTCATTCCAATCTGATCAGCCGATGCACTTTAAAAAGAAACAAACAAAAAACCCAACAAAAAACCACAGTTAATGAACTAAAACACCATAAATCTGGTGTAATTTAACACAGAGGATTGGGGATTTCTCTGTAACCCCCTTCCTCTGTCAAACCTGTTGCTTGGAGTGACTGTCTCCCATCACCTCCCTTTGCCTCGGAGCAGTAAATGGCAAAAACACACAAAACACTCCCCCCAGTTGTTGCTGGTTACTGTCTCTTAACGCAGCTAAGCTTCCCACCTGAGCTGACTTTTTTATTAATGTACTATTGTTTGGCTCATACCCATTGCTGAGATTTTACTAGCACGGTTATTTATTGTATGGTTTTCACCCGGACAATGCATTGCGCTCCTATTACGCTACAGCAGAAGCGCTTTAACCGCAAAAGAAAAGGGTTGAGTCCCACCAAACTCCGAGGTGATGGAAAGGTCCTTTGCCTCCAGTTGAATGTAAGGAGTTATCTTGCCTTGCCCTATGAGGGAATGGTGGGGCCCCGAAGGGAGCTGGTGCTGGATGTGGGGAGGCGAAGGCAGCTGCTGGTGGTCCTGCTCTCCTCGTGCTGTAAGACTTAAACCAAGCTCTGCTTTTACACTTGTGTCTCTTGTTTTTTATACAGATGTGGCCGATAAGTTCTTCGAAGACCTTACGTGGTCTCAATAGTCTCTTCAAATCACACTTCACTTTTTATTAAAAGAGGTTGGGGGGAGGGTGGGGGAAAAAAGCTGCATCGTAAGAAGTCTGTCTGATTATATTTGCAATTACTATGCTCCCGTAACGAACAGTCTGTACTACGCTCAATTTGAAGAAGTAATGGTATGAGGGTGGCATGAGCTGCCCTGTGGGAAGGGGTGGGAGTGGGGGAAGAGGGAAATGAATTGAAAAATTGCCTTCCAGTGTACTAATTTATTAATAAATACTAGGTGTTTGTTATTTGACATGATTCTGTGTTAACTTCCTTAACAGCTGCTGCAACTGCTCGGGGACACCTGGGTTGGAGCAGGGGCTTGCCCAGAGTGCCCATGGCAGGGTGATGAGGGAGATTTTGGAATTTGGGAGTGATGAAGGGGTTGTCTCCTTTAGGTTTGAGGCCAAAATGTGATTGCTTTCTGTTGACAGCTGTGACCCTAATACCCACAGCCGCTGCTGGAGCTCTCTGCACTTCTCCACCTTGCACCAGGGTGGGGATGTGTGTTAATCCCCGTGATGGTGGCAGATCAGATGGCTGATGGCGCTTCCAGGGTTGGTTATTGCAAGCTCTCAGAGGCTTTGCAAGCATTTTGGAGAGGCTGAAGTATTAATTTTCCAGGATGCAGCTGTTATGCTGAGTCACTCCTGAGCAAAGGTCTTGCAGTTACAGCATTTCTGTTGCTGTTACATTACCCATGTCCTTAAAGTCTCTGCTTCCAAATAACTCATCCCTTGTTATTCTGTCTACAAATGAAATCCTTAATGGGAAAATGCTTCTGGTTTATAAGACTGTCATTTTGTTTACTTGGCTCCAGAGTCTTTTCTGTTAACCAGGGTGCTGTGTTTTCCTTCTGGCTCACACTGGAAATTGCTGGTACAGGACTATACATGGGTGCAGGATTAAAATTCTTCTATGCATGGACAGATGAAATATAGTGTGAAATAGCAAGAGCCTTTATTGGGAGTTCTGGAGTGGAGTTTTCCCTCACTGGCAATGAAGCATTGAATATTTGGTTCCTGCAATGTACCTTCAAAGCATCACAAAGAAATAGCGAGTGTGGCTTGTGTGCCTGGCATATGCTGGGTTGCTAAAGCTGTATTCTGAGGGGGAGTCCAAGACCACCCTGTTGGTTAGTGGGTTTTTTACCTCCATGTTGGAAGCAGTGGTGGTTGCTGTCAGTCAAGCTGGGCAGGAATTGATAAGGGGAGGGAACATGTGCAATTGTGGACTCAATCAATAGCTGGCTTTAAATCATCCTTGTTAAGCTCTGGGAGCAAGTCCAGCTGGGAAATCAGGAATTTGTCCTTTTCTGGTGGGCCAGGTTCTCCCAGGTAAACCCATGGGCTGCAAGCACTATAGCCATCATACCACCCTCCCAGAGAACCACCAGCTCCATCCTGCAGCTCTGCTTCGTGTGCTGGCAGCCACTTGCATTTTCTGATGGGATTTGAAGGTAAAGCAAAACAGTCCTGGGAAGAGGACTTAGGAGCCAGCTGAAGAGACACCACAAAGCAGGCATGTTGAGGAGGTGCCTTGGCCAGAGAAGCACAAGGAAGGACAAGGAAGCTGATGGCTTGCGTTTAACTCATCTTGGTGGCAGATCATGGAATAGGCCAAGATTTGGGCAATCCATGGCTCCATCTGTGCTGAATACACTTACAGCATCGCTCCCTCTTTTGTTTGCACCTGGATGTTGGCCTTGTCCCTCGTTTCAGATTTTCAACCTTTCTCTGTATGCATATGTATGTGTGTGTGCAATATATGTATTTATTATATATTTATATAAACATTACATATTTACACTACATAAATATTTTTATATATTATGCTATCTGTATATTTACATATTTTTCTGTCTTATTACTATGTATTTTTACAGGTGTATAATACATAAATATTTTCTGTCTCTGGAGGTGTGCAGAGGAAGTGTCAGAGCAGCTGAGCCCCATGTACAGGCAGGGTATTTCCTGGCAACGTGGGAGGTGTGAGGAGCCACAAGCCCTGCGCCTCCACCAATTTCTCTGAGCCAGATCACTTAAGCCTTGAGAAAATAAACCAGGCAGGTGGGACTGATGGGTTCATGACCTGAAGGCATAACTCCATGGGAGGGAGGATTGTCCTTGTTCTCATCCTTGGCTTATTCGAGGCATTGTGGGCAATGCACAAACTCTGCACACTGCAGCACCAGTTGTGATGTGCAACTCAAATGAGTGAAATCTTTGGCTAAATGGGTTTAGCAGGGTATATAAATATACATATAACAATGGCCAATCTTCACGAACGAAGATTTGGGAAGGGCTCTCCCCACATGGGTGTGCCCTTCCAGTCTGCGCAGTGGATTTTTTAGGTGAGGCACAGCATGCGCAGAACTGGCCCCACTGTTTAAGTCCTAAGGTTCATTTGCCACGGCCGAGCAAGCTTGGACAGTGACAGTGAAGTCCTTGGGACTATCTACAGCACCTGGTACTAACCGGGGCTGACCCTGCTTGGCATCCGAGATCTGACGGGGTCGGATGGCAGGGAGGCATTGAACTGTCGGGGACAGTCCGTACTGAGACTTGAACTCGCGACCTTGGAATTTGGAGACCGGAGTACTCTCCACTACACTACGAGACCGCCCTTAGCAGGGTAAAGGTGTGAATATAAAGATCTTCATAAATATATATAATATGCATTAAAATGCATTATATACGAAATCAGCATTAAAAATGTACTTGAGAGTGCATGGTAGGTGAGAGTTGGGATTTGCCCCTTGCTTGGCCTTGCTCAGTCGTTGGTGTTTGTTCTTTGTTTGGTGTCCCCACCTCAGGACTGGCAAGAGGGGTAAGATTTGGGTGCTGAGGTGGCAGTCCTGGATGGCAGAGCCTGTGAAACCAGAGGACACAAGGAAGCACGATGAGGACACAGCGATGCTCCCCTCCTCTGCCTGCTGTGGGCATCTTGCTTCAGAGCAGAGATCAAAATTTCTGATGTGGGTCACACAAAACATCAGCTGCTCCAATCCTGCATGGTGGGAGGTGTGGGCATTGCATCTCCCCCCAACGTCAGAGTGTTTGCTGGGACAAAACCCTCCGGAGACACCTCCACCATGGCTTGGCATCTTCAGGACAGGCTGGCTCTGCTGTTCCAGGATATTTTAATTCCTCCTCCAGTGCAAATTATTATATTGTATTTTTCATATTTCT
>VWZD01005546.1:0-57817 GCA_013396695.1 Sakesphorus luctuosus | reverse complement strand
CCCCCCCCCCCATTAATTGCAGGTACACTCTGCAGAAGAACAAGACATCCGATACATTTTCCTCATCCCTCAGCCAAATTAGAGTTTATCCTAATGGGGAGTTAATTGCAACCCTCTGGGCGTGGCTGCTTGCATCCCGGTTGGAAAAGCACCCGGGACTCCTGGGAGGTCATTCACCCCTCTGGCTCCGTGTACATCAGCCAATTCTCTGTGGATTGCTACAGTGCCTGTGTAGGAGGGATCGTCTGTGCAGCTTTTTGTGTGAACAATCTGCGGGGAGATCCGCGGTGATCCCGCCGAGGATGCCCTGCGGGCTCTGTGTGGGATGTGCAGGTTGTTCGGGGAGGTCTATGCGCATCACACACCGCCGAGCTGTGCAGTGTGTGGGAGGGAGGCAGGTTGGTGCAGGTACAGCTCACCCCGAAATCCTCCTCTGGCATCTCTTGGCCGTGAGCTTTTACATCACAAGGGCTTTGCAGCTGTTTTGCCTTCTCTTGGACTTTGCCCCTGTGAGTGCTGTGATGGGGAAGTTTCCAGGGCAACTGGTAGGAAATGGAAAGATGGAAGAGAAATAAGAGGAGCCATCATTTGTGTACTCATTGAGCACCCTCCTAGTGGCACCTCTCGGTGTGTTTATCACACCAGCTTTAGGACATGCCTGCTGCTTCCCTATGTGAGCATCCATGAGCTTTATAGTTTCCTTTGGGAAGATGCAATTTAATTTTCTTTTTTTTTTTTTCTGTGGTGGATGGGCAAGAAGAGATCTGTGGAGGTGATGAAGAACCTGCCTGTTGTGGCAGCTGTGGATGTTTTTGGCAGCTCATGGTTGTTGCACCATACCCCAAGCCCTTATAGCCAATGTGCCCTTTTGCCTTTGCTCCTGCCACCCAGTTTCTGCTCGAAGCTCCTCAGGAACCCCTTGGCTGCCACATCAGCATTATCTGTCTGATTCCTGCCCACTGTTTATGAGATTAAATTCACTTTGATTTAATTTGAAGGAAATTAGTTACTCTGTAAGCATGCTGGTCTCAAAATGGATTTCTGGGCACAGGAGCTTTTGCCAGGATCAGTCAGGCTCAGCAGGAAACCAGGACTGGGGCAGGACATTAATCTGCCTTTGTTTCTGGCAGCTCTGAATTTTCCAGGCTAATACTTGGTGAAAATGATACTAACTAAACCACTGATCTTCCAGGGTCCTTTGGTAGCTGATGAGTGCTTTTTGTTGTAACTGCTGCTTCTCTTACTAATAATGTAATTAATTTTAAAAATAATCAATTGCCTTTCCCAGTGAACAGAGCTCCAGGTGCCTGACAGCTGAGACTGGCAGTGTTGCTGTTATTTTCCAGTTCGGGAAACTTGAAAGACAGAGATGAAACTCCTCTGATCAGAAAAAAATCAGGATAAAATTCAGAGAAAAGTCATGCTCCATCAGCCCCTGCACCAGCCTCCCTTGAGGAGCATATGGGTGAGATTTGGGATGTGAAGTGCTGAGCCCCAGGAAAAGGAGAAGGATGGAGGCAGTGTTCCCAAACCATTCATTAATTTGCCCTTTAAACTAGTTTTTGAGCCAGAAATGAATCTATGGCCCTGCTGGCTCCCTGGTTAGACCATCTGCCTTCCTCTTGCCCCATTTCAGAAGGTCCAGCTCCAGAGCTGAGCCAAGCAGCTCATCCTCCATCTTTAGTCCCTGTTTCCCCAAGAGAAAACAACTCACTCCTGCCTTTTGCCCCAGCCTGTGCTGTCTCCCCAGAGTAGGGATGCTCCTCCTCTCTGCCCCATGCAAGGGCACAGCATGGCAGTGATGCCCAGATCACTGACGGAAGAAAGACACGAAATCAGTGAGTGGAGCACTTGGCTTTGCAAGCAAAGTAATTCCACAGCTCCAGGGGACTCACACGTGGAAATCGCAGCTGCCCACAAGCGCTGAAAACCTTCCCATCAGATTCCCTCAAAGGAGGGAATGAAATTAAAGCTGTTGAAATACAACACAGAAAATAAAGATTTCAGCTGAGTAACAGTAGATATTTTCCTCCTTTTGTGTTTTTTCTCCTTTTCTTCCTTTCCCAAGGACCTTGCCCCTACATCTGGCCATTGTATCTATGACAGGAGGATGGTGGAACAGGCATTGGCAGTAGTGGGACAAGAATGGACTGGCACTCTGCCTACCTTCAGGATGAGTGGCGCCTCCAAGTTATGTTGCAGGGGGGGAGCACCCCCCTGCCCTCCACTGCAGGCAGGTTGGCAGCCTGTGAGGTGGCTGAAATCAGGCAGGAGAACCACCCAAAAATTTCAACTATTGTCTGGACAGTAAAGATGAATTAACCAGTTCACATGTAGTCAGACCCCCTAGGCAGGTGTGGGAACAGGACATCAACCCTTTCCCCCGGCCTGCTTTATTTTACAAAATTTCATTTTTTAAAATGACATTTAAACTTGAATACCAGTTCGTCTGGGATTTTTTTCTGTTCTAAAAGTTGGGAAGTTTCTTCTAATTAAATGTATCCATGGACTGATAATCCTGTTTTGTTCTAATGTCAATATATTCCTTTAGCTAAACTAAATATTTTCCCTGCCTGATATTTATACTTCCCTGGCTGCCCCTTGGCTCTTTACTGGAGGTATTTGAAGACTGTGATCCCTCCTATTTTGTTTTTTTTCTCCTTCTCTGGGCTTTGTTTTCTCAAGGTTTTGTGTCATGCCTGGTTATTTAAGGGGTTCCTGTCCTCAAGCATCTGCTCTCCCTCTCTGGATGTTTTCACACTGGTGGCAGAGGTAGGGAAGAGAAAACAGGTTTTTTCCCACCTACTGCATCTAAACTCAGCATAATCCATGAGCCAGAGCCCCTTTTCCTTGGGTGAACAAGTCCATCTTTTCCCTTTAGAGCCCTTTTGGCTCAGCCAGTTTGAATATGAGGAAAAGTTTCTTTACTGTGCAGGTGACAGAGCACTGGCACAGGCTGCCCAGAGAGATTGTGGAATCCATTTCTCTGTAGACACTCAAACCCCACCTGGATGCAATCCTGTGCAACCTGCTCCAGGTGAACCTGCTTTAGCAGGGAGCATGGACTGGATTATCTTTAGGGGTCCCTTCCAACCCCAACTATCCTATAAATTCATGTGGTAAATCAGGGCTTTGGATGGTGCTCCTGCTGCTGCTCTGGACCTCAAGGTCACCCTTGATGCATCCAATGCATGTAGAAAGCCACATGCCATCAGCACGTATCACCGATGAAAGCTGAAATAGCATCCACTTCTGCACTAACCTCAGGGATCTTAGAGAATCATAGAATCACAGATTGGTTTGGATCATCTTGTTCCACTCCCCTGCCATGGACAGGAACACCTTCCACTAGATCAGGTTGCTCCAAACCCCATCCAACCTGGCCTTCAACACTTTCAGGGATGGGGCATTCACAGCTTCTCTGGGCAACCTGTGCCAGGGCCTCACCACCCTCACAGAAAAGAATTTCTTCCTACCATCTAATCTAAACTTGCCCTCTTGCAACTTCCCTCCAGATTTCTTCCCTGTTTTTGCCTGACTTGGGGCAATGAGTGGAAATTTAACAAGTTCAATATTTGTTGAGTGCTTGCCCTTATTTTGGGGCTGCACTTGTATTCATCCCAAGCTTCATGATTCTGTGTGGTGTGGACTTTCTCCTTGCAGCTCTTTGCTATTTGGCAAGCTCGGATCCTGTCTGCTTCTCTCCCTGCACATCCAAGGGAGGGGCCTCACTGCTGGGAAACCCTGGTTACTGCAATTCTTTGCAGTCTTGTTTATTCATACTATCCTTGAGATGGTGAGTAAATTTAACAGTGCCAAGGCCAGCTGGTACAGTATGACACCAGCCCAAACATTAATTCTCATCTTCTTCCACACAGTAGGCCAGTCCAAATTCCCCACAGGGGCAAGGTGATCACAGAACCACAGAATCGGGGAATGGTTTGGGTTGGAAGGGACCTTAAGGAACATCTAGTTCTAATTCCCTTGCCACAGGCAGGAACACCTTCCACTAGCCAACATTGCTCAGAGCTACATCCATCCTGGCCTTGAACACTTCCCAAGGTTGGTGCATCCACAGCTCCTCTGGGCAACCTGTGCAAGGGCCTCACCACCTTCATAGTAAAAAAATTCTTCCTAAGAACTAATATAAATCTCTCTTCTTTCAGTTTAAAACCATTCCCCAGTGTCCTAGCACTATCTGCCCATGTAAAATGTCACTCTCCTTTTTTATAAACTCCCTTTAAGCAGAAAAGGTCACAATGAGGTTTCCTTGAAGCCTTCCCTTCTCCAGGCTGAGAAGACCCTGCTTGTCCTCACGCTGGTGGCATTTGCAGCCAGGCTCTGGTGGTGTTGAGTTTGTGAGCTTTGCCCTTTGGAAATCAGGAGCCTTCATCACTCTGGGTATGTTTGCACTTTCACTGCTCTTCCATCAACCACCTTGTCTGGATTAATCCAGCCTTCCTCTCCTCTAACTTTCTGTGATTGTTATAAATAATTTATGTAACAGGCTGAGTCAGGATTTGTTGCCTATTATAAAGTGCACAGGCTTCTGCAAAGCTCCCCTTGGTCTTGCTGTTAGCCTAGAAATAGGGACACTAATATAATAAACATGTAATAATAATATAATAATACAACAATATCCCTATATAACAATATAATATAACAAAAACAGTCCTGGCTTTTCTTCCTCCTATGGTGACACAAATTGGGGGTGACATTTGCTTGGAATCTGCAGCTACCTGGTCGTGCCATGAGCGTGCAGGATGAAGTGCCAAAGAGTCGAATCAGCAAGGTTTTCTGGATCTGGTAGGGAAATAAAAGCTGGTCCAGCAGCGACCAAATTCTGGCAGGTCACTGGTAGACATACTCTGAACTCACGAGCATGGGCATATGCTGTGGAAGAAGCTCAGTATGCCCCTAGGACACATGAGCAATTCCATGGTGGGGGAAAGAAAATGCTGTTCTGATGGCAAAAATAGAAGTTTTCTGCTCCTCATACTGAAAGACCCTCATGTGATTACTGCCATTCCCCATTCCCTTTGTCTGGTTCTGCTTTGCCCTGCTCTGTGTCCTATAGCTGTATCTCTGAGGAGCTCACTGTGGAGGGATGTGGGGTGGGAAGGGCTGGATAATGTGCTCCTGTACATGATCCCTATGGATGAATAGTGCCAGCAGTGCCTTCCTGCTGTGTGTTGCCATGTGGGTCACAGTCTGAGCCTGACACCCTGAGCCACAGGTGCTCTGTCCTGTTCCAGACCCCTCTGGAGAAGCCAAACTAGGATGGCATGCCAGGTTTTAAATCCATAGATGTATATCTGTATAAGAGGCAGTGATACGGCACCTGCCCTGCCTCCTAAAAGAGCACTCAGCTTTGCTAGTTTTGGCACATTTGCCCCAATGTACAAGAGTCACTGAGACTCCACCCTCTAGTCTGGGGTTTGGGTGCTCAAAGGGGTGAAAACCTTAAAGCAAAAAACCAAACCCTTCCTTTGGGGTTAACACTTCTAACACTGCCCTGGTGCTGCTCAGGGTGGGTTTTGAAGTCTCCCTCTCTGGAGACATTCCAAACCCACTTGTATGTGTTCCTGTGTCACCCAATTTAGGGGACCCTGCCTTGGCAGGGGCATTGGAGTAGATGAGCTCCAGAGGTCCCTTCCAACCCTAGCAATTCTGTGATTCTATGCTCAGTGCTGCCCCAGGGCTGGGTCCCCAGGCCAGGTCTCACCTCCCTTCTCAGTGTCACCCACTGGGGTCTCAATACAAAACCCACAGCACTGGGTTTCAAACTCTGGGAGTGTTTCCCAGTCAGACTAATTGGTTAGTTGCCATAAAAAATCCAGCACTGTCATTACATGGCAAACCTGCACTCAGAGGGATTGAATGGACCCAGGGAAACTTCATGATGGACAAGTCACCCAAAATAACCCCTCATTCGTCTGGAGTGCCAGCAGCTCCTGGAAAAGGAGCTGCATGATTAACACTGAGGCATCAGCACATGCTGATGCAGCACTGCTAATTATAGAGCTGGGGCTCAAGCAAGCCCAGCACAATTAACAAATCTTAGACGAGACTGCAAGAGGCATGAGAGCTGCTGGGCTCTCCCAGACCTCCTCCAGGCTAGAGGTGACAGCAGGATGCCACCAAAAACTGTCCCCACCACGGTGGTGGTCCCATGGTGAGTGGCATGGATTTATACCCTGCTGCTCCAAGGGTGATATTTGGGCTGAAAGTCCAGCCTCTAATACTGGAGCAATAAATTGCAAGTGGTTTTCAGAGGAAGGCCGGATGCTCACCACTGGCAGCTCCAGCAGGATAGAGGGACATTAAGGCTTGGAGCACCTATCCTCTGCATCACTCATTGATATTTTTACCCCCAAGGCTTGGTTAAAAAGCACAAGGTGTAATTTTCAGTGCTGAAATGCTAGCATCTTACCACCTCTGATCTCTAAATGTGCAGCTATTTTCTTCCAGAGGAGAACTTTTTTCTGAAGATAAAAAAACCTACATTTTTTGAACAGAGTAAGCAGGTCTTTTCCTGCACTTGTGGTTTTTGGAGCATCTGTCAAGCTGGTTAAAATTGCCCTATACACTTCCCATCCTCAAGCTCTGGAAAACCTCCATGATCAGCAACACTAAAGCACCTGAAATTCCTCATTAGAGGCCAGAGATGGTCCTTGTGCCCTAACACACAATGTCCAGCACTGCTGTGAGTGGTATCAGCCTGGGCACCAATTCCAGGCTGGGTTCTGAGAAGGTTAACTGTTGCTTTTTAGTCAGTTCTGTTGTCATAGAACATGGGGTAATGATTTTAAACTGAAGGAGGTTAGATTTAGACTACCCTCCTTCTACAATGAGAGTGTTTAAACACTGGCATAGGTTGCCTGGAGAGGTGGTGGATGCCTCATTCCTGGAAACATTCAAGGTCATGTTGGATGGGGCTCTGAGCAAATTAAGAAGATGTCCCTGCTTATGGCAGGGGGTCAGACTAGATGATCTTTAAAGGTCCCTTCCAACCCAAACCGTTCTATTATTTTGTGATCTCTGATCAAAGGGCTGTGCGAGACTTGTGGGATGCTCAAACTGGAAGTACCATCAAGTCCCCAGGGCTTTCCTGGGACACGTGGTGGTTTGGAAGACATCCATCTCCATTGCTGCAGTGAGCAGGCTCCCCAGTGTCCTCCATCTGGTGACCTGGGTCCCCACAGGGTTTTGCTGGGAATTTCAGATGAGGTCAATGCCCAGGAAATAGCCACGCTGCATCCCTTTCCACTCCTTCCCTGTGGCTCGCAGCAGTGCTGGACCTGGTTAATGGATTTTACTGAAGAGCTTGATGTTTAACTTGTTCCTGAAGGCAGAAGGGGTGACTCAACAAGGTCTTGCTCTGGCTCAGCCAGGAAAATCACGTCCTGTTCTTCTAGCAGGAAAAACACTTGGCCAGTTACACTTTACATCTTGTTGTGCAGGGAGGCATTTGCTCCTCACCTGGGCTGGTGTCACCTCCTGTGACCCCTAAGATGACCAGCTAAGAGCTGGCACAAATTCACAGGCACAGCATTACTGATGCACACAACTGCCTGGGCCCCTGGCAATTTTAAAGGGTGGCTCACGTGGTGCTTGGAACTTCAAAACAACCCTCCTTGTACCTGGGCTTCCACCTTACTCCAGCAATGAGTTTGAGTCCATGTCTGTCCATGTGTGCAACTGCACATTCCCATCACCCCTGCTTTAATGAATCTGAGGAAACAAGCACAAAACCATCGAGCTGTACTGATTTTATGTCACTGCCAGGTTTTGCACTCAGCTTGGGAGCAAGGCAGATAAAATACAGCTCATTTTGTTGATGTCAATGAGGTTTAAAACTCGAGGCAAATTAATTGCATCTGTACTTTTTGATCCTTGAAGGCAATTTCATTAAGCATTTGTTAAAGATGCCACTTAAGGAGGAATTTCCTAACTACACCAGTTAATAACTTTAAAACTGCTGCTCAGGCTCCCTGCAAATGGGGCTTTGTGCTGCAAATCTCTTTGAGGCTCATAATTCAATCCTATTTAGAAGCAAATTTTCTTAGATTTAGAGCAATGAATATTTAAATACTACCGTTTGAACAATTTTCAATTTTGAGATCTTTTCAAAGCCAGAAGTGTTTCTAGCATGCGGCTACTCTGCCACGCTTTAGCATCTGAACCTTAGCTGACTCTTAAGCAGCTTAAACAGCTATAAAGGTTTAGAGTAGTTTAAAGAGTTAGGGTAGTTTAAGCAGAATATCGTGTTTTCAGGGCTTTGGTTAAAGAAATGGGACTTCACAAGCTGTCAAGCCAAGCAGCTCCAGATGAAGGACCTGACAAGCATTGCTAGAAAAGCTCTATGAAGCACTTGGCATGTTCTCTGCCTTCAAACCTTGTCTATTTTACTTTTTTCCTAAGAAAAAAATAAAGAAGAATAAGGAAATGAAGCGAGCATGTTGAACATTGACACAAAATGCAGAACATAGGCAAAATGTTTGGGAAATGCTGTGAAGGTGGGTTTGCACTGACAACAGCCTTGTTTTGCTGCTTGCTGTGTTTGACATTTTTCTTCGGTACAAACCACTTCAAAACACAGTAACACTCTGAAAAGTGGCAATGAAAAAAACACATGAGCTTTGCTGTGTTCATGTTTAGCTTCTTCGATGTCAGATATATGCAAATTAAAAATCAAAAGATGGAGCTGTTAAAAACTCTCTCACAAGCCCAAGACAGTTCTGCACAAGCATTTAGCCAGGGGGATTATTTTGGATGGGAAAGCAGACAAGGGGAGAAGGAGACCTTTTTTTTTGTAACAGATATTTATGTCAGCCCTAGCCATAGAAAGAAACCTCTGTGTACCATTATAGTGTATTTCTTTTGACTAAACCCCATGCATATTCCACTATAGTTGCTCCATCTGTGCTGTTAATGCTGGACTGTGCAAAAAACCATTCAGGTTTTGTTGGATACAAGAGACTGCTGAGGCACTGGGAAGACCCCTTAGCTTGGCATAATGCAGATGAATGAACATGGGAGATCTGTTTCCAGGTGTTTCTCCAACTGCATCGGCATAAGGAGAGCATCTGTGCTGGCATCAACCACCTACACCTGTGCCACAAAAGCGAGGTGAGAAATAGTGCAGCCCAGGTGAGCTGCAAAGGTTCTGCCAGGGCTGTCTCTCCTGCAGTTGCTTTATGTTCGTCAAAGGGTTATAAGAATGGGACAGGGATGCTGCAGTGGGTCCTCCCATGTCCCAGTCCCCCACAGTCTTGTCCCTGATACCATAACCAGATGCCTGGCAAGGGCATAATAACAAGTAATGTAATTTGCTTTGCAAACCCTTCTGCCTCAGACAGTCTGTGGCCTGGGGAGAACCTGCAGCACCCGGGGTCTCTGCATGCTGGGTGATGCTCCATGGGTTTTTCTCCTGTGACCACTCTGGGTCCTGTGAAGAAAGCAGGACCAACCTTTGCCACCCAAAGTTTCCATACCAGACTTTGTACCAAGCACTGGCTGATCTGTCAGTTTTGAGCCTGACAACCTCAGCTGATGCCCTTATCTATCTATTATTTATTTTTAATTTTATTTGCCATTGGCTGAAGCACTGAACAGCCTGTCCTCTTCCAGTTTCATAAGCCTAACCATGTTTCCCCTCCAGCCATGTCTTTTCAAGGACAAGGAGCCCTGACCTACTCATGTTTGATCTACCCTGCATCCCTTCCCTGAACTTCTCCCCTTCTGCCCATGGAGGGCTGTGATGATGGAGAAGGCAGCGCTACGTCCACATCAGGATTAAACCCCAACAGCATCAATGCTGCAGAAGAAAATGCCAGTCCTGACCAAATATCCCCTCTGAGGCTATTGCCAGGGATTCCATCGAGCTGGGATATTTAGCATCATCACACAAGGATGCAGGCAATCACTCAACTGGAAAAATAACTCAGGTGCTGTGTAATGAGATCTGACAGAAGTGTAGCAGTAAATGATTTCATTACTCAGCCTGTTTCAGTGATGGTGCCAGGATGGATGCAGCGGTGCTGGGTCCCTGCAGCTGACAGCAGCATCCTCCTTTAGCCTGGGAACATGCCTGGGGCAAGCCTGGGGCTTGTGACCTTCTTGTGTGCTAGAGAATTGAATTATACTGTACACACTGAGATCATTAGTGGTATAGCTGATATATATGTGTGTATGTATCCACTGAAATATTCCATACACTGAGGCCTCCAGCAGTCCTATTTTTCCTTCGGTTGCTTTCCTGAGCATCATTTCTGTTGTCCTCACTCAACAACCGCTCCTGCTCATTCCATCTTGTCTCCATACCCTCTTAAAACCCTTTTTTTCCATCAAAACCATCTCTCTCCATGCCTGTGATATTCCCACGAGGTCTTACTTTTCCAGTTTCTGTGGAGACATATGCAAAAACCTGGTTTTTTCAGAGCAGGCACTCTGCACTTCCCAGAAATTGGATGTCTTCAACAAGCAGCAATGTATGTGTTGTCTTCAAAAGCATCCAGCCCTTCTGGGTGTCCTGGGACCCATTTTTCTATGGCTTTGGGCTCTGGGTTAGGGTGAGAGCACCAGGATGTGCTGATTTGGCAGGATTTTGTACCCCCTCTGAAGCTGGAAAGTGGAAGATCCCCTTCATTCCTACAGCACTTTGCAAGGATATTGTAAATAACCTCTGCATCACCAGGATTAGGACTGTCCTGCATTGACCAGGATTTCTGTGTCCCGGGACAAGCCACCAAAAAACTTCCCATCTGACGTAAGACACAAGCCGGTTTCATCATCCCAAAAGCTTTTCAGGAAGCCCCGATTTAGAAATTCCTGTTCCCCTTCCCTCCCCCAGTCCATCGCCTGGCCTTCCCAGCAGTGGTCAGGCTTGGTAGCCGGAGACGTCAACACAGAAGTGAGTCGGGAAATGCACGATTTTGGGGGGAAATCCTTATGACGGGTCTTTCTGCTGCGGGTTGGCAAGCAGATCATCAGCAATTTGGCTGGAGCGAGTTCCAGCGTCTTTCCGAAGGGTTTTCGCCCTCTGGAGGCTAACATTAGAAAAGCAAATCCAGGGTTAAAAAAAAACCCAAAACACACACACACACACACACACACACAAAACAAAAAAAACCAAAACCAAACCAACCAAACCAACAGAAAACCAACAAAATCCCAAACAAACAAACAAAAAACCCCTAACAAATAAACCATAAACCACACCAAAAAACCATAACAACAAAAAAACAAAACCCCCCCAAACCCACGCTCAAACCGTACATTTGTAGAAATGCAGCCCCCATGACAATAAATCTGCAAAGAGCTGGTGGGGCTTCAAACTGCTTCTGCTGAGATGCTGGCCAGACACTCATAGCAATCATAGAATCACAGAATGGTTTGGGTTCATTGGAAGGGACCTTAAAGATCATCCAGTTCTACCCTCTGCCATGGGCAGGGACACCTTCCACACTTCCAGGGACAGGGATTCCACAGCTTCTCTGGGCAACCTTTGCCAGGTCCTCACAACTCTCACAGGGAAGAATTTCTTTCTAACTACTAATCTAAACTAGTTATCGTTTAGTTTGAAACCATTCCCCCCTGTCCTATCACTATCTGCCTATGTACAGTCTCTCTCCCTCTTTTTTGTAAGTCCCCTTTGGGTACTGGAAGGTGCCAAAAGGTCTCTCTGGAGCTTTCTCTTCTCCAGGCTGAACACGCCCAGCTCTCTCAGCCTGTCTTCATAGCAGAGGTGCTCTAGCCTTCTGAACATCTTCATGGTCTCCTCTGGACCCAATACAACATGCCCACGTCGTCCTTGTGCTGACATGGAGGTGGGCAAGGACAATTCTGGCATGTCATTGAGGCACTGTGCTTGGCCTCAGCATCCCTCTTCCTGCTGCTACAGCACTGAAGAATGTCCAGATACAGCTGAATCATCCTGCCCTGACAATTCCAGATAAGACCTGCTGATCTGGTTCATTTTGCAATAATTTTATTCCATTTTTGGTCCTCCCCCATCTTTGCCATAGGTTGTGCATTATAAAGGACTGCACAGAGGCTAAAATGCACGTGACATTTATAAATTTTCAAAATTGAATGTTTGGAAATTGCTTTGAAATTTCCATAGCTGGTCCTCATCAGACACAGTTCCATTTGTTTGCCTGCAAGTAGAACCACAGCAGAAAAATAGTAGTATTTTTCCTTGATATAAAATACTAGAGGGAAAAGAGTGACACTGAAAACATGAGCTCAGATTCATTTTGCACTGGACTTAGTCTAGCAGCATCTACATATCTGTCTGATTTTATTTCCCTATGTCTTTCTGCCATGACTTCATCCCACTTCCCTGGAGACCCTGATAGCTTGTGAGATCTTCCTGTTGCCATGGATTTTTCTTGTCAGCCTCTTGTATATTCTCTGTCAAGCTACACACAACTCAGCCTCATGACTTTCAGGAGAACACAGAAAGGGCTGTGCATGGAGGCACAATGCCAAGAACATGCCCAATGAAGGCTGTTGTCCAGGCATGGGGGATGTGATTCAGTGAGCTGGAGGCACAGAACATTCCCTCCCAACTGTGTTCCCAGGGAGGACTCCTAGTATTTTGTGTTTGCTCTCTCCAAGACAGCTCAGGTCCTTGCACACCTGCTAAAACAGCAGCTGTGATCCAGATGTGTGAATAGCTAGCACCCAGCTCCTACCAGTGACAGAAACATCCATGGGTGCTGACACCAGTTAGGAGCCTATATGGGAATGATGCTCTTAAACATCATTTTAGACCTGGATTTTTTTCTACTGGAGGACAAACTGTTTAGCTGGGGACAAACTTTTTAGCTGGGTGTCTTGCAATGGGACACAGGGTGATGGTTTTAAACTGAAGGAGGATTCATTTAGATTAAAAAAGTGTTTTACAATGAGGGTGGTAAAACACTGACACAGGTTGCCCAGAGAAGTTGTGGATGTGCCCATTCCCAGAAATATTCAAGGCCAGGTTGGGCAGGGCTCTGAACAAACTGATCTAGTTGAAAGTGTCCCTGGTCATTACAGGGGGATTGGCCTAAATGAGCTTTAAAAGTCCCTTCCATCCTAAACCATGCTAGGATTCTATAACACAAAGCACATGAGAGATGTGAGGGGCACCAACGATTATCAGATTTCCACAGCCTCAGAAGCATTGGTTTGTTGTTTCTTAGACCTCTGTCCTTTCACCTGTAAGCAGGACTTGCTCACCTGTGATCTGTACACCTCAAGAGCTTAAAAAGTTCCTATATGCCACCAATATCTCACAGGTCTACATCACCACCCATGACAGGGTCAGAAGACGTCCAACACCATGAAGCCGCACCCTCTTATCCTGCCCACCTTAATTTCCAAGTTCAACAAGATGCCCTCCTCCACTTCTGCAATATTCCACACTTCTGCATGGAGTCAGCTCCATCTCACAAGGCTGCTGAAAACAATAGCACAAGCCATTTCCAAGGGGAAAACCAGAGACTGTGTGAAAACAAAGTCCAGACAGGAAAGGAATCATAAGGAAAACCTAGATGGTATTTTCCACATTCTTGGTCTTTGACCCAGATAAGTTATAAAGGTTTATCCAGTGCCACCTGTCCAGTCCTGCAGACCAGGATTGGGTTGGCTATTAACTTCTCCAGGGGACTAATTTGACTTCCCATTCCTGAGCTTGTCAAGGTCCTGCTCTGCTGCCAGTACAGGGTCCACAGGTTACTCAGTCACCCACAAGCTTCTCTGGGACAATATCTCATCACTGCCCAGGGCCACCACCAGCCACCATGATTCCTTGGGATAAACAGCAGCAAGCCAGTGCAGGGCTCAGCTCAACAAGTTTTGATGCTTCTTGTTCCCTCAGCACCTGAACCCACAGCCAGGAGTTCAGCACTCTGAGTCTTCATATAGGACTTGAGGAGGCCTCCAAGAGAGGTTATTCCCATGCTTGGATAGACCTGAACCTGGGAAAAAGACATATACAAGGCTAACCAAAATAAAAGAAGAAGGGAAAATAAAAGAAACAATTAACTTGCAGTTCCTTCTGTCTCAGTAAAAAAGCAAGCCCATATTCTACCCTATGCTATTGAGGCTGCTCTGCCCTGATTCCTGTTTAGGGGATGTGAGGGCAATTTGGCAGACTGGTTCCCTGAACATGGTTCTGGATGAAGGCTGAGAGAAGAGATTATCCTCTTTTTTCAAGGCTATTATATAGTGTTGTCTTGGGTTGAGCTGGCAAAATGCCAACTGCTCAAGTACAGAGAAAAAATTGTTCTTCCCCCCCAACTAGCTAAGGGAAAAGGGAAGAAGAAGGAGAGGGGAAAAAAAACTAAACTAAGTTTCTTCTGAAACTAACTACATGTATTTATACAGAAAAGAGAAAATTAAAAGAAAACTACAATATAACACACTTTCACACAAGTTTTAACAAGATACAACAAGAAATAACCTCCCACTCCCCAATTAATACAAAGTGTATTACTCTAGATTCATAAGCACTCTAAAGCCAAAAGACACTTAGCAAGAAACAGAAAGAGTAACAACAAAATATTTCTACTTCTTTGAACTCAAACAAACTGCAAGCACCGGCAGCAGCACAAGCAAGGCCCACTCTAAGACACGAGCTGCACTACCTTCAGCTTGCACTTCAGCCATGGCAGAAACTGAACTAAGCTACACCTACACACTGGATTTTACTCTTATTGAAATGATGTAAGATGAAGTGAAATAAAATACTATTAGCTAGAAGAGGTCAGCTGCTCGCTAGCTCAGCCCAGCTGAAGGCAGCTGACAATTTCAAGCCCAAATCTGAACTCCTAGGCCCAAACTTAAGCCTATCAGCCAAACCTATGACAAGTGTCCATAAACTAAGATAGATTTTAGTGAAAGAGAAGGACACATCACCATGGAGCAAAGAGACAAAGCTGGGACAAAACCTCTGACAGTTCTGGGTACCACTAGACAACATCAGAAGCAGGACAATATCAGTTTAACTTTTTCATTATCTGTGCATTCCAGCACCTTATAATGCCAGAAACACCATTCCCAGCTCCTCAAGGCAGTAAATGACTTAATTTAACACTATGCTCTACAACAGAGATAAATACCCTTTGGCGGAGGAGTGGAGGTAGATGCATTTCAGTGTTGCAGTACATCTGCTGTGTGCTGAGTTTGTCACATCGAAGCAAAAGCCTGGAGGGCACTTTCATGGTGTGTGGTGAGTGGGCACAGTCACAGGGATGTGATCATTACTGCAGATTTGGGGTCGGCTTTGTCAGTGCTTTACAGGGAACCCAGGAAGGCGCCAGCGATGTTTTGTATTCTGTCTGCAGGGCTGGGATTTGTACAGCTGAGCAAGTTTTAATGTGATGTTTTCTGAGGCAATACATGTGGAATCCTAAAGTGCCACTATTACAAAACTCCAGTCCAAGCAGAGGCACATTTTAAACAAGCAATAAAGATGCAAGAGCAATTTCACTGGAAGATCACAAAGCCATGACCAGGCACAACCTGATTTTTTACGGGCGTTAAAGTAATTGGAAATTTGCCATGTACTTGTTCCTCATCTTATTAAAGGAACTGCTGCTATGAGGACACATGGGGTCATTTTCACTGTTTCTAGCACTCTGCACGATTTCTTGGCTAGGGTTCACATTTTTCCAGTAAACAGTTACCTAGTTGTTTACTGGAAAAACAGGGATTTCAAACCTAAACATCATTTTGCACTTGGATAAGCAGGTTAGCAGCCAAGGCTCAAGCCAACAATAGGGTCTGCTGTGGCCTTACCTCCTGCCTTGACCAGCATTGGTATGCAGGAACAAGGAAATCAAGGAGTGCACACACACATGTGAGTCCCTGCGGCTTTAGCGTGTTTCCTCCTGCCTGATGTGCACATGCCATATTAGCAAAATGTGAAAATTTGAGTCAGCTTGGCCTAGGCTGAACATGAGTTGGAGCCCTAGTGAGTAAACAAACCCATAAGTCATCCTCCAGCCGAGCTGCCAAGAGGCTCTTCAATACTTAGGCAGAATTCAATGGGTTCTGTCCTGCCAGCCCATGTCCGCAGCCTGCTGCTAATGGGGAAAAATCATCACCGCTCAGCTCTCCTTTTGTCCATCTCAGCCTACATGGAGAGCTGTTCCTGCAGGCTGGTTCCTAGCTGGCCCAGCCACAGGAGAAGGAAAGGGGAGGTCACTTCAGAAACAGCAGCACAATTTTGCCTTGCTCAGCCTGTGGTTGCTCATGAGGTAGAATTGCACCATCTTGATGTGACCCCTCTGGGTTGCACCAGCAACACAGACGTGCCACGTGATGTCCAACGCATTTAAGGAAGCAACTGGTCTTCCAATTAAGCAACTAAGCTTCCACTTAGTCCCAGGAACTGACTTCTGCCATGGTTGCACTGAGCCCTGTATGGTGGCTGGTCAAGTTATCACCCACTGGGGAGCCATGCAGGTATCTCTGAATGATACCTGTAAGCATACAGGTATCCATCTCTTCTCAGCTGGGCAGTTCTTTGCCTGTGCAAGGAGAAGAGGAATCAAGTCTGTATAAGAAGTGAAATCCAAAACCAGGAGAATGAAATTTTTTTTTTTTACTATTTCTAAGCTGTTTTNTCAGAAGCAGGACAATATCAGTTTAACTTTTTCATTATCTGTGCATTCCAGCACCTTATAATGCCAGAAACACCATTCCCAGCTCCTCAAGGCAGTAAATGACTTAATTTAACACTATGCTCTACAACAGAGATAAATACCCTTTGGCGGAGGAGTGGAGGTAGATGCATTTCAGTGTTGCAGTACATCTGCTGTGTGCTGAGTTTGTCACATCGAAGCAAAAGCCTGGAGGGCACTTTCATGGTGTGTGGTGAGTGGGCACAGTCACAGGGATGTGATCATTACTGCAGATTTGGGGTCGGCTTTGTCAGTGCTTTACAGGGAACCCAGGAAGGCGCCAGCGATGTTTTGTATTCTGTCTGCAGGGCTGGGATTTGTACAGCTGAGCAAGTTTTAATGTGATGTTTTCTGAGGCAATACATGTGGAATCCTAAAGTGCCACTATTACAAAACTCCAGTCCAAGCAGAGGCACATTTTAAACAAGCAATAAAGATGCAAGAGCAATTTCACTGGAAGATCACAAAGCCATGACCAGGCACAACCTGATTTTTTACGGGCGTTAAAGTAATTGGAAATTTGCCATGTACTTGTTCCTCATCTTATTAAAGGAACTGCTGCTATGAGGACACATGGGGTCATTTTCACTGTTTCTAGCACTCTGCACGATTTCTTGGCTAGGGTTCACATTTTTCCAGTAAACAGTTACCTAGTTGTTTACTGGAAAAACAAGGATTTCAAACCTTTTTTGGAAGACGATTTAATCATCCTAAACATCATTTTGCACTTGGATAAGCAGGTTAGCAGCCAAGGCTCAAGCCAACAATAGGGTCTGCTGTGGCCTTACCTCCTGCCTTGACCAGCATTGGTATGCAGGAACAAGGAAATCAAGGAGTGCACACACACATGTGAGTCCCTGCGGCTTTAGCGTGTTTCCTCCTGCCTGATGTGCACATGCCATATTAGCAAAATGTGAAAATTTGAGTCAGCTTGGCCTAGGCTGAACATGAGTTGGAGCCCTAGTGAGTAAACAAACCCATAAGTCATCCTCCAGCCGAGCTGCCAAGAGGCTCTTCAATACTTAGGCAGAATTCAATGGGTTCTGTCCTGCCAGCCCATGTCCGCAGCCTGCTGCTAATGGGGAAAAATCATCACCGCTCAGCTCTCCTTTTGTCCATCTCAGCCTACATGGAGAGCTGTTCCTGCAGGCTGGTTCCTAGCTGGCCCAGCCACAGGAGAAGGAAAGGGGAGGTCACTTCAGAAACAGCAGCACAATTTTGCCTTGCTCAGCCTGTGGTTGCTCATGAGGTAGAATTGCACCATCTTGATGTGACCCCTCTGGGTTGCACCAGCAACACAGACGTGCCACGTGATGTCCAACGCATTTAAGGAAGCAACTGGTCTTCCAATTAAGCAACTAAGCTTCCACTTAGTCCCAGGAACTGACTTCTGCCATGGTTGCACTGAGCCCTGTATGGTGGCTGGTCAAGTTATCACCCACTGGGGAGCCATGCAGGTATCTCTGAATGATACCTGTAAGCATACAGGTATCCATCTCTTCTCAGCTGGGCAGTTCTTTGCCTGTGCAAGGAGAAGAGGAATCAAGTCTGTATAAGAAGTGAAATCCAAAACCAGGAGAATGAAATTTTTTTTTTTTACTATTTCTAAGCTGTCTCTGACTTATCATGATTTTCCATCTCAGTCCCTACATGTTCACTGTGAAAGCTGAGTGAAGACAGCTGCCTCCCTAGAATCATAGAATCTCCCCTGCCATGGGCAGGTAACAGCTAGCCCAGCTGCCATCACCCCTTGGCTGGGAGCTTCAAAGGTCAATGTAGTTGGACAAATGAGAGGGGNATTTTTTTTTTTTACTATTTCTAAGCTGTCTCTGACTTATCATGATTTTCCATCTCAGTCCCTACATGTTCACTGTGAAAGCTGAGTGAAGACAGCTGCCTCCCTAGAATCATAGAATCTCCCCTGCCATGGGCAGGTAACAGCTAGCCCAGCTGCCATCACCCCTTGGCTGGGAGCTTCAAAGGTCAATGTAGTTGGACAAATGAGAGGGTTTGGGTGAATATTTTACCTGCCATCCTGCATAGCCTCTGCATATCACATGGGTGCTGTTTGATTATCCCACAAATGGGGCATATGTGGCACATCACACTGCTTGCAGCTGGAACAGGGATAGGAGGAAAATGGTATACAAAGGGTAGAAAGGATGGTAGTAAAGAAAAGAAAAACATGGAAGAAACTATGAAAGAGAGGAGAAATAAGAAAGAGCATCCGTAGAAAGCTGCAGCAGAGCTCAACAAGGTGATGGCACATGTCCCTCTGGGTTCATTAACCACTAATAGGATTTATGAGAAGAATTTGTCACACTCTCAGGAGTATTTAGGAAAATCAAAAAATAATCCAGAAAAAATCTTACCTCCTACAAACATCTAGCCTTTCTAATGAACCCTTAGTGTTTGTTAAGAGTTCAGGAAGCAAAAGGAGCCAAGTGGAAGGTGATCAGGCTCCAGTTTGAGGTGAAGACCTTGAGGTATGTAAGGACCTGGAGTGCTTGGCTCGCACAGGTATTTAGTGCTGTGTGAGGCACCCTGAGCATCCAGCCACCACTATGTGCCACAAGTGGAACCTGCAACCCAAATCTCTGTCTTTGCTACCATGAGCACCTCAGTGATGCTTGAGATCTTCAGTAAAGTAAAGCAGTGAAGCTTCCATGGGCTTTTTGGTACGGGTGCTGCAAATCACAGGCCAGGCTCAAGGGCAAGAGAGGTCACATCCAGGGCAATACCACAAGAATGGACTCAAATACCCTACTGCAGCAGGGACAGTCTAAAACAGCAGCTGGGGATCCAGGAGGTGTTCTCCCTTGCATGGGTAGTGGAACATCAGGCAATAACCTACCTGAAACCAGCTGTGCCTCCAAAGCCAGGACTGGGGACACCGGAGTGATTTCTGTTGCCCCCCTGAGTCCACCACAGAGCTGAGCTCCTCAAGGTTTTCTTCATTTCTTCAGGACTTTAAGAGTCCTAAATGCAAGCAAATTAAGTAATGCCTGTGGCATTTTCAGTGCCGTGAGCAAAACCACTGAAAATCCTCAGCTTTGAACACGAGGTGGCAGGCTGGCCCCAGGATGGGGAGAGGCCAAGGTAATGCCAGTGGCCGGAAATGGCCCTTTGAAACCATAGAAAGGAAAATACTGCTCCTTCTTGTCACCTCTCAGGCAGGGGAGGAAGGGCACAAGGTTCCTGTGGGGCTTAGAGTGACCTAGAGAGAGGAGTATGTGGTGAATGATCACGTACTGTGAAAAGATGTGAAGACTTGCCCCAAACAACCTACCAGGCTGGGAGGAGGATGAGTGAGGGAGATATGGTTGTGGTGATGGTGGGATGCTGCCTGGACATAAGGTATTGGCAGCACACTCAGCTCATCCTCTCTATTGGTTTGGCTACCAGGACCTGAGGTCAGATTGGAGATGGGACAGCCAAGAGCTGCTTCTAATTGTTTGGACCTGCCTCACACATGAGTGTCCAACAGGACAAGAGGAAACAGCTTCAAGTTGTGCTAGGCTGGGTTTAGATTTGATATTAGGAAACGAATTTCTTCAGGGAAAGGGTGTTCAGATATTGGAACAGGCTGCCCAGGGAAGTGGTGGAAACACTGTCCCTGGAAGTGTTCAAAAATCTTGTGGATATGGTGCTTAGAAAAATGGTTTGTTGATGGCTTGGCAGTGCTGGGTTGATGGTTGAACTCTGTGATCTCAGAGGTAATTTCCAACCTTAATGATCCTATGATTCTATGGACTTGTCTGATGACCATGAGGCTGTGGCTAAGCCTAGTCATTCTGACCCACAGACTGATTTTGCACCTTGACCTTGGGTCTGCCTTATCACCTCAACATTTCCTGAGGACCTGTACTCTTGATTGAACCCTGGCCACCATCCCTGGACCTGCAGGAAACCTGCACGAGCCATTTTGCTAGGCGAGAAATGAGAGTTTGGGAGCCTCTCATCACCCACTGAGGCAGGAGCACAGCACCCACAGGGAACAGGGATCTCCTGGTAAAGCAGAAGCTCCCATTGCCTCATGGGGCTCCTTGCCCTGAAGTTTATTCACAGTGCAATTTAGATGACATTGCAAGCAGTGACTAAACATGGTGGGACTGTGGAAAGAGCAGTCTAATCCACCAAGTCTCACATCCACAGTAGCCGCTGGCACTGGGTGACCAGTGCACTAACTTTGATGATGATGTTGGCACCTGAACACACCACACTAATTGGCCTGATACTCCACCTTCCCCTTGCCCAGCTGAGAGCATCCCCAGTTCATTAAGCTGATTTGCATACAGCTCTATGTGAAGTCATTAAGAAGTGCCAGGCACATGAGTGAAGCTGGATGAAAGCTTCACCAGAGGGAACAATCCAAGGAAATCCCAGTGCTTGAGCTCCAGTTTGCCTCAACAGAGGGAAATTCAAT
This sequence comes from Sakesphorus luctuosus, assembly GCA_013396695.1. Classification (NCBI taxonomy): domain Eukaryota; kingdom Metazoa; phylum Chordata; class Aves; order Passeriformes; family Thamnophilidae; genus Sakesphorus; species Sakesphorus luctuosus. Next base: position 36,712 of record VWZD01005546.1, on the reverse strand, counting down.
TAAGTGCTGATTTGATTTGTGTAGCTCAGAGAAAAGCCAGCTGACTGGGTGCTGGACATATTTTTGGCTCTGCATTAGCCATAAATACCAAGGATTGTTTTAAGCAGACTGGAACAAACACACTGGACCAAGCCCATCTCCGGCTGCCAGATGGGGCGTCCGGGTGGGCAGCAAAGGAGGCAGAACTGCCCCTGGCTGATGGAGAACCGATGTGTAACTGCTCACAGAGGTTGTCTTTCCCACATGCCCCTCTCTGGCAGGACACTGTGGATTTCAGCTGTGCTGGATCTGTCCTTCTCTCTGCTGCAGCTTGCTCGTGCCTTCCAGTCCCTGCGCACTGCCATGGTGTGAGTCCTCAGAGACCTGCATAGCTCATGGCTCTAGGAACCTACCTTCTCACTTCCAGAGCTTTTGATCTCGAAGTTGCCTCCCTGGGGACACTGAGATAAGGACAGTCACCAGCTATGATCAAGCATCACAGAAGTGATTAGGTATCCTGTGTTACTCATTATCTTCCTGTTAACATTTTCCTTTTCTTCCTTTGAAAACCCAGTTTGTTAAATCAAGTGATTCATCCTTTGCCAGCATACCAGAGAACCAGTGCCCAGTTTGGTTTCCTTCTCCCAGGTTTTTGGCTGGGACAACTCAAGATGGGTGGTTTCCTAGTGATCTGCCACATCTGAACCCACCTCTAGTGGGGACCTATTAAATCCCATTAACTGCTGGCTGCTTTCACCCTCCCTGTGAGTGTGCAGGGAATTTTAGCTCTTGCATGCCAAGAGCTGCTGCACTAATAAAATTAATGAGAACCTTTCTCCCTGGACACCAGCTGTGCTGCTGCATAAACACGAATCTGCTCATGTGTCTCCCACAGGGACCTTTGTCTGTCCCCAGGGTTCCTCTGTGCCTGAAGGCGCTCGTGGTCTTGCAGCACCAGGCAAGCTCCAGTTCCTGCTCATGTTGTGAACAGAAAAGCTGCACTGAGTCACATGCAGCTTCCCAGGAGCTACATCCATGGAGCAGGATGAGACCTGGAGGCGCAGCCAGAGCTGCTGCTTCATCATTGCAAGAAGCACAGGGCAAAGGGAGCAGCCCAGGGTAGTGAGGAGCAGGCATTGCTCAGAGACTAGTGCAAACGAAATGTTGGTGAATTTCCTTAATACTTCACATGTGTGTTGGGAGTTAGAGAGTCCTTGTTGAAGGAAAACTCATTTGTAGTACAAAGCAGTCCCTTGGGTTGACAGCACAGAGCCCTTTTTTTGATCAGGGAGCAAAATGGAATTACACAGCTCTGAAAGGGAGGAATGACTGATTTTAAAAGATTTGTTCTTTGCATCTCAACAAAGTCATTGAAGCTGTTCCTGAGGTCCCATGAGGAGTGTCTGTGTGAGCTTCTTGCTTGTCTGAATAAAACAAGGAGTCTTGGTAGGACTCAGCAAAATTCCTCTCTAAATACTGTATTTGACTGTGAGGACACAAATTATATGCTAAAACCACTCAAACAGGAAAAATCATATGGATGAGGGTTTTTCTCCTTTATGTCTTCTCCTCCACATGACACATGAGGGTTTGAATGGAGCTGATCATCTCCTCTATTCATGCCCATAACTGTCCCCCTTCTTGTCCCTGCCCTGTGGCATCTCCAGTGCTCAACCAGTTCCTCCATTTACCACTTTGCTTCATCCCACCACACTGGCTTCAAACCAGCTCAGGAAATATCTGTGAGGTTTTCTGCCAGCTTGGTGGGCTGAATCTACTGCCGCAGGAGGGCATCCACTTGGTGCCAAGGAAGGGAAGGAGGCAGGCAGCGAGAGCAGTCAGACTTGCTTACAGCAGGGGCAAGCTGCAAGGGCAGCGTGATTGGAGCATGCCATGCAGTCCTGTTGGGGCTTTTTGCCAGCTAAAAGTTCATCTTAAAATTGGGAAGGGGGTCCAGGAAGGACTGAGTGATGATTGCGCTATTTGGAAGAGCTGTGTCCTCCAAAGACATGGAATATTGCTGAGGACTTAGTGCTCTGTGTCTTAGTTCCCTGAGTTAGAAAGATTCCAAAGGCTGGCTGTAGTTGCCCTGCAAATTTTTAGCTTGGTGCAAAACTCTCAGGATTTCTGTAGTAATTTTATCATGAAAGTGGTCAGACAGGCTCTTATTAGCCAGCAAAAGCAAAAGTTAGAGCTATCTTTTTCAATGTTTGGCAAAGAATGCATTTAATACTAAGTAAATATTGCATTCTTGGGAAAATTTCCCTTTAAAAAGAGCAAGCAGGATTAAAGGTTTCCCTGGCTCTCCCTACCATGTAAAAAGGAAAGATTTATTATCTTTCTCAGCTGAGCAATGCTGCTGGATACCCATACCTCAGGTTTTCCTTCCTGCTTCTATCCTGTCTGCTTATCAGGGAATATCACCTGTTTACTCAAGACAAGACAAACAGAGTTTGCTCATCCAAGGCCTCTCAGAGACATCCTCTGAGCATCCCTTGCAGTGGGAACCGGACAACCTTCAACAAACACCCCAGGAGCACACAGCTCAGGCTGGTCAGATTTGCCATGGTTGGAGCTGCATCAGTGTATGTTTCTAAGCAGGACTGACGTCAAAGCTGGGCTGTGCTCCACAGGAGCATCTGACCAACTGTAAATCTTGGAACAGAAGGAGAAGGCAAAAGCTTCTTGCCCCAGAAAGCAGCAGGGTATGGTGCCTGTCCCACCTGACCTTGACTTTTGGCAATGGGAATAGACATTGTTGCCATGTGTACACAGATTGGTGTAGCCCCATGTCCCCTTGCAGTTGGATGGGATTAAATAGGTAAGAATGGCCTAGTAGTGGCCTGAAGTCTTTGGCAGGAGTGAAAACCTACCAGCAGCGGGGGGCTCTGGTCTGTGCTGGCTGGTGGGAGTGGGAATGATGCTTTTCCTTTTGGACACATCCTGCAACAGACAGCATCAATGGAGAGAGTGTTTCCACAGCATCCACAGCCCGTCTACCCGAAAAGCACAACCCTGCAAAATTAGCAGGGCCAGAGTGAAGCATTTAGTGAAGTTTAGGCTCAAGGCACTTGCTCACAGAGCTCCCAAGGTCATGCCTATGCACCCACAGACTCCGCTGTATCAGCAGCATCATATTGTCCCCCTGCCTCACAACTCTGGGACCGTGAGGGTGGGGGATTTGGATGAACCTTCAGTGTTCTGAGCCAGGTCCTATGCAAGGTATATGGGGAAAGGAGAGAAAGCAGGGGATGTGTCACATCCCCACAAGGAAGTCCCCTATACCATGCCTCTCTCACCTGCTGCCAGCTGCAAGGCCGTGAGACCCCTCCGAGGTGTGTCAGGGGACAGCAAGTGTCTCTCCACATTCCTTGCTGGGGTTAGGACAGGGACAGTGCTTTCAAGTGCAGACTAGTCCCAGTAAATTTATCTTGCCAGCTTCCCTTTCGTAACAGGAAGGATAGCAGGCAAACAATAAATGCAGGAAATGTACAACTGACCCAGGCAAAGGTAGAAGGTTTGCTCCGGCTCAGCCTTGTGTGCAAATGGGAACAAGGAGAAAAGCTAGTGCTGCAAACTTGTGTGTCTTCTTCATGGACTCTTTCTTAATTGAGAAATGCTGTTTTGTCACAAATGAAGTCTTTTGGAAGGGTTCCTGGCTCCACAAAACTATGGGTGCAACCCTATTAGAGACTCTTATTTAAGCTCCCAGAGCAGGATATATGTTTTGCAGTATGTGATGAATTTCAGCTGGAGGGATAAGTCCAACTTTCAACCACCTCTAATCTCCACTTTGTTCAGTCTCCATTCCCCAGTCCCTTGGACATATTGGACACTCAAAAATTTGGAGTGGGAGAGAGCCTGCAAAGCATCAGCCTTCCTCAAAGGATCAGCATGTACAGTGAACTGGGATTTGAGGAGGAAAAGTCCCAGAGGGGGGCTCCACCTACAAGTCCACAAGTCTAGTCATCCTCTCCATCCATCCCTGTCTGCAGAAGATTTACACTACTGCCAATGAAGTTATGTTGGTGCAAAAGTGGAGTGAGAGGAAATTCAAGCTAAACACTTCTGTCCTTTCTGTTCATTTGGGACCAGTGACAAGGTCAAACCTGTGCCCAGCATCAGCTGTGCTTGCTGAATGTCCACTGTAACCAAAGATTGGGGTTTATTTTCATGTACACAATCTACTGTTGATATCTTTTCACCATTTCTGTGCTAACCATTCAGAGAGAACCACCTTTGTGTGGTACTATGAGAAGGGCCAGGTGTGCTGAGTAATAAACAAACAAAGCTTTTTAAACCATAAATAGCATTTTCAGCATGTGTTAACCCAGTAATTTGTATTGCCCTGTCCTGTATTCCTTTTCTCTGTTGGAGGAATTTTGGGATTTGCAGCAGGAGCTATCTTTCCAGATCTACTATACAGGTGACATGTCTGTATTGGGCTATGATTCCACAAGTTTCTTTTTAATTTCTAAAGGTGAGATCCAAAAGGCTATTGGGACAAAACAAGTCTGGGAGATGCAGTCCCAGACCTTTAACTTGGTCAGCAGCAGCCTCCCTCTGTGGCTGACACCTAGACCTGATCCAGGCTGAGCTCTTTAGGAGTGGTTTCAGAAACCTGCAAAGCTGAACATGTATTTACCCAAATAAGGCAATAGCTGATCAGGACTTTTAGAGTATTTAAGAAGGGTACTGTTAATGGATGGAGAACTTGGCACCTTAAGTAGTGATTAAGTACTGACATCCCTACGGGCACTTAGTTTTGTCCAGGAAGTCGTCTCCTTTGAAAAGCAGAAGGACTTTCCAGCCAAAACTGTTGTTGGGCATGGCACCTCACCCCCATACCTGTTTTACTTCAGCAATACCAATATGATTCAGTCTCAGCACATCCAAGAGACATGAATAAAGCAATGCCACAATGCTTATCTCGATCAAACGCTTTCAGCTTTCTGTTTCAGCAACTCCTGCATCTGCTCTGCTTGGGTGACGGAGATGCCAAACTTAGCCTAAGGGATCAGACTGGTATGACTGCATACCAGAGGCATTTTTGATATTGGTAAACACCACAGAGGGGCCAAACAAAAGCCAAACTTTGGTCTCAGATCTGAGCAACTGAGTTGCAAACCAGGGTTGTGCCTGGATTTTGACCCATTTGGCATTTACCCCATTGGCCTCTCACACTGAGATGAGTGTTCTCCTTTCTATGAAATTATTTTTTTGACTGCTCAGATTTGTCTTTCTCTATTAGTCACTCTTCTTTTTTTCTTTCTTTTTCATCATAGAAAGCACAGCAAACTGAAGACATTAGTGCAACTGAGGCCCCCAACCAGGGCAAAAACCTCTAAGTGGGGCTGCTGGGAGAAGGATCCTATAACTAGCAAGGCATAAGCAATTTGGTACTCAAATAACATCCCGTTCTACAGCATTTTTTTATCCCTTTAGCTGGATCTGAGCCCCAAGGCCACCAGTCCCTCTTGTGTGTAATGGCAAGATGGGACACTGAAATGGGGGCAAAGTATTATGGTAGGATCAGGTGCTTGGAGGTGACATTTTGCCTCTTGAGATGTCTGGATTAGGTATCTTTGTGTTTTGCAATAAAACTGCATCTCTGTGCACTGGAATACTCCCAGTAGTCTTTTCCTACAGATTCAGATGTCTAAGGGCAAATGTCATGGCTTTGACAGCACTAACTTTGCCTGCTCTTTCCTTTCCTCTTTGAGGTTTCCTGCTGCTCCAGGTCAGCTCTGCAAGGGTGCAGCTGTGTAACCACAGATCACACTGCTGGCTACACAGCCAAGGTGTGAGAATAAGCTGGGAGACATCTCACTAGGAATCCTTCAGTGGCTCAGAACCATATTCATGTTTTCCCCCCATCCCTGGCCAAGGCACATTCATGTTTTCCCTCAGTTCTTAGCTGGTGAGGGTGTTCCAGCTTTTCCAGGAACATCTCAACATAATTTCTGACTCATCTCCCACACTTAGCCACTCCACATTGTGTGTTTGCATGTGCCCAGCCTTATACCTTGTTAATCCTGACGTGGACTTGCTGGCATGTCCTCCCAGCTTTACCTTGGACCTGCATCTTCACTATGGGCTCGTCTGGGGATGGGACTGTGGCTGAATCCACTCAATGTCACCAGACGTGTTCTGCATTCGCTGTTCAGATGCCACAAGACTGTACCCATCAGTGAGGGCACTGCTCTGCCAGGTCCTGCACCCTGCCATGTGGAGCAGCCACCTTATTCTGCTCCCTGGCACTGGGTCTCTCCTATCCCGATGGGTTACGCATCTACCCAGGCATTTGTAATCCAAGTTCGAGGTCGCTCAGCAAATTCCTTTTCATTGGTTTCCTGGGAATTAGTCAGTGGAAATTCCTTGGAAAGATGCTGTTTCAAGTAAACCAGAAGCTGTGCACTTGAAGGTTAGGGGTAACTTGTTATCCAGCATTTGGGGTATCTGCTGGTGGTTCTGATGGGCAAGAGGATTCAGTTCCTTATGGCCCATATTTCTTGAATAAAAGTCAGCTAATGGAGTGATCATGGATCAGGCCCAAAGCAAAGACACCTGGTGGAAGTTTATCCAACCACCACAAGAACTTAAAAGTGCAAAAATTTTACCAGCTGCTCCCATCTTGGTAGGGGTGGGAGTGGCATTTATCAGCATTCTCCTGATAAACAACTAAATTGTACCAGATTCCTTTCACTTAAAGCAAACTTTACCCTTCCTTAATGGTTTCAGAGGGAATAGTTTCCTCATTTCATAGGGCTATAAGCAAACAAGGAAATCTCTGTTAGAAGATGGGAATGCAGGTAAACTACCTCTTCGACTCCAGTAACTGACAAAAGTCTTCTTAAATGCACCTCCAGTGGAGCCAGGGTGCCTTCACCCGTTGTTCTGGCTCCAGGCTCCCTGCTGTGCCCCACAACTTGGTTACTGGCCTGGGCTTCTCTCTCCGGAGTCCTTAGGGTGCAAGAGCATTTGAGACTCTTCAGCAACCTCCTACCTGCTTGGCATAGAACTGTAAAAAGAAAAAGTTGTCTAGTGAATCACAGAAGTAAAGAATTTTTCTCCAGCTTTCCATCCAACAGCTTCTACTGCAAGAACTTGGAGTCCCACCATATTCCCTATAATACTCACCATAACCAAGCCACCTCACCTGACCTAGACCGTACTGTAGTCCTTCTGGAGTCTTCCATATGCCTCCATTCCTAATTCTCTCCTGCATTTCCAACAGACCTATCCCTTACTTCCCTATAGTGCCTCCAATTCATTTCTGTACTCTCCATCCCTTCCTAACATCATCACTCAACTTACATGCCTCCTGCCCAGCTCAGTCTGGCTGTTGGTCTGATAAATGTCTTCACCATATGGTTGGCAATCACTGCACTGGTGTTGGATTATCTGGACAGTTTTGCCAGCTGCTAAGTAGGCTAACAAAATATATTTTTCTTTTAGACGTTTCTCCTTTAGGCCAGCCAGCCCTTATCAGGAAAAATTTAGTTATTTATTAACTTCAGGATTACAAGAAGTGGGTATTGGTGCTTCGGGACACACTATGATCTCAGAAAATCTCCTTAGGCCTCAGCCTTGATGAACAGCACCTGAGCTCAGCTCCTCTTGAGCTGATGAGAAACCCTGTCTGCTCCCAGGGTCTAGTGCTGCCTAATGAGCTCCTCTTTTTTAAGTCTTAGAAACTTATTCTTCTTGCCTGAATAACAACTCAAGTGGAACAAGATTTTTGTTGCTGAACTTTCAAAGAAAGATACTGACATGAATTGCAGCCAGGATGGACAATTACTGTGACCAAACTCTGTTGGGACTCTGTAAGCAGTGGTCCTAAGTAAGACCCTTGGAGCTCTCCTGGCCTCCGAGAGACTGTGACCAGCACCTCCCTCTGAGCAGGATACCTCTCAGAGTGAGACAATTCTCAAGTTTGCTGTACTTGGAGGATCACAGCAAAACAAGGACAACATATCCTGGGCTGATACCTCCAACCCCTCAAGGCTCAACCCTTCATCTGTTGAGGAGGTGCAAAGGTGAGTACTTCCCTGGATTCGAGGGGAAATTTTCCCAGATATATCTTGTATATCCTTTAGGTCTGTGTGTGTGAGTGTGAATATGCCATAGCAAATGTACTATGAATGTCGATCTTTTAGATTCTTAGGTACTGTAGATTTGTAAGTAAGTTAGGCCTATGAGTTACTGTTGTGACTATAGTAAATTTTATATGAATCTTCTGTTAAATTGCTTAAGGCATCAATTAAGTGCTGTGAAGTTTCAAATGCTCTTAAAACTTCATATCTATGCTGTTGGTCAAGTTTGGGACTTAGTTTTGCCAGAGGGTCTACTCTGAAGCTTGTGACTTGACAGGAGAGTTTTCCTTATTTTTTACATCCTTACTATTTCCTATCTTTACCCTTTTCCCACCCACACCCCTGCCAGTCTCCATGTAGATAATTTTTGGGTGAATTTCAGGCTTAGATTGTTTTGGTTTAGATTTTAGTTTTCTTTTTTTTTTCTGTGTACTTTAACCATCTATTAAGCAGTAGAGTGACCCCTCCAGTGAATTTTGTCCCACTTTCACTTTCTTATTAAACTGCTGTTGCTGATACCTTTGATGGTGATTCATTAAGTGACCTTAAAACATTCATTCACCCCACACTGTCTCTCAGAGAAACTGTGAGATCACCCTAAAAGTTGTTAGGGAATGATTTAACAAACATCACAATACACAAAGCACACTCACAGCTAAAAATCCTCTTTCTCAAATCAGTTTTCTTCTCCCAGTACTCATGAGATTGTGTCTTACAAGTGATGTGGATATCTGGCCAGGGCACCTTTGTGGCAATGTTGTCTTCTTTTCAACAGCAGAAAGAGTGTTTCTTGTTCCATAGCAAGGAAGGACAGCAAAGAATAATTATATTTAGTAAAAAAAAAATGTCTGGGAGCTGGACCCCGTGGGTCAGAGGGAAATGTGATGGTCTCATTCATGTCTGCAAATGAGAAGAAAGACCAGATTCACACAGGAAAAGTGCCTTCCATGTGGAATTGTACCAAATACAAAGATTTCTGTATAGCCAGAAGTTTCTGCTTTACCTAGTCCTTTTCAAGCCCCCTGTTAGTAGAACACAGCTCTGCAGAGCTCTCCACACCTAAACATCTTGGGTGATGATCACTTCTTCTCGGTAGTGCACCATTGAAAAGCGTTTCCTTCATTGTCCATTGTGAGAAGAAATGATGGGAAAACAGGCCATTGCCTGCACCCATCCAGTTTAAACATGGCCCAGCTAACCCAAAGGAAGCTGTTTGAAGCTTCAAAAAGGGATGGGTGGGTTGTGTATTGTGGGAAGGGACTCAAAAAATCCCTGGAGGAATTGCTGCATGTGTTCTGCTGGGGAAATCCAACAATTGCATGTGCACAAAGGCTACCAGTAAGAGGCGTTTTCCACTTCCTCGATAGGTTTTCACAGGAGCTCGATGAGTTCTCCATCGTTCTGCAGAAGTCCCTGCTTTGACCTGGGTCTCTGCACTGGGATTTCCTACCAGCTACGAAGATCCTTTGTTGCCTATTGTCAATAACTGCTTTTAGCAGACGAAGATTTTTATAACCCCAGACAAAACAGGCTGTAAAAACTGCAGTCTGCTAAGGCACCCAGATCCCTAATTTAGTAACAAAAGAGCACTAGTAACTCTAAAAGCTGAATGATTAAGTTCTTTATTGGGGATGTCAGATAGCTGTATCTCTATCTAAGCCCAGTAGTGAAGAAAAATGAAGCACCTACTGTAGAAAAGCAGCCAGACGTGACAGAAATATATCAAGTATTAGTGAATCACATGGAGGTTTATATGTATGGTTGACTGCTGGGATTATTAAAAATATGGACCTTTGCTTTTAAATTAAATTTTCCAACTTCAGTTTCCCACACTTGCTTTTTCTGGTGTTTTTTTTTTTTTTTTGGAGAGGATTAAATATCCATTTAACTTTTTGTGCATTCTCAGCGAGATGATTACTACACATTATTGTAGCCATCTTCCTCCTACGATGAAATTCATACAAATGTGGTAATTAGCCCAAACCCCAGCTCATTATAAACCCAAGTCACTTAAACCCGAAAGAAACCCTTAAAGCTGGGCAATGGCTTTGTGAAACTGAATTACTCTGAATACCCAAATTGATTGTTCTGTCACTGCAGGGAATTCCTTCAGGGAAAAGAAGAAAGTCATCTTCAGGGACCTTCTTCACACAGATAAATGGTTTCAGTTGACCACTGGCTGCAGTGAGACAGTCCAGAGCATGTCGCTCCTTTTGGTGTGAAACCATGCAGCCTTCAGCACTGCAGTCAGTCCTAAATATATTCCTCAAGCCAGATGTATAATCAGACATTCATTACTTCCTTCCTCTCAGCACATTAGACCAAAGTGAGCCAGGATTTGCTCTGCCTGGTATGAGCAAAGGTTAATTCTTTGCTCTCTGCCAGAATCACCAGGACAAATGACATATCCCTTTATTGTCCCTGTGCACATTACAGCATTGCAAGTCATTGATGTCATGACACTCCTTGATGACAGGACAAGCTCGTGATATACCAAAATACCTGCTATAGCATCCTTCTCGTGACCCATGGCATTACTGATTTATATTGGATATGGATATTGTGATGACTCAGCCAACTGCAGAGCACCATAGTGCTCAGTGCTGTACAAACTGATTAAACTTTGCCGTGCAAAGGCAGAGCACAGGATATATAAAAGAACGTGATTGGACTCTTCTGTGGTCTTGCAAGACTTTCCCAATCTCTAAAACAGATTAATCCAAATCGAGGCATAACTTGCATTTACTCATTCCTACTCAAATATCCAGAATTCAAGCTTTCCTTGTTCCGTTCAGAATTTGTATGTCCAGCCTAAGCACAAGTCTGGACTCTGGGAAACTGGATGGTTGTTGGATTATGCTGTTGCTGAACTGTATCTGTCAGCTCTTCTCTTGAAGTCCAGAGGGCCTTTCCATTTTGTATAATATAACAACACATTGATTGCAGCAAGGTCTTTCCACAAAGAGTAGCACGTTCATCTCCCTTCACTGGAAAGGTCAGGAAGGTAAATACATGCTCCTGAGTTGGCCTTCAAGGGTCCCATAAGTCAATATACAGAATAAGCATCTCTAGTCTGAGCTGATTTATATACTTTCTTCTGAATTGTGTTAGGTATTTATCTAACCATTCTCTCGAGCACTCATGTCTCTCAAGTTCCCAGATGTGACAGCAAAATCTGCCCCAGGCTTTCTTGAAGATTTGAAACTTATCTCTGTGTTGAACAGGAACAGTTATGAAACCTTGGAAACTACCATGGAGGTGGAAAGCAACCCCACNTTGTTTGGTTGGTTGTTTGGTTATTTGTTTTTCCCTTGTTGGGGAAGCGGTTTGCTCTGGTCTGTTTACATAAATATATATATATATCAGTTAAGAACAATTATCCTTCTTGTATTAAAGTTCCTTCTCTAAATTTGATAAAGAGTGGCGTGATTATTGTGGAGGAGGCCCCCTCCCCCGCTTGTGGGTAAACATTTTTGGTTTTTCTCCTCAAACCAAGACAGAATAGAAGATAGGAAAATAAAACTGACCATTAAACATACTATTATCACTTTCAATATTCTTTGAAAATTAATCACTCAGGTTCTCTACTTTAAAGGAATAATCATTCTGTCATTTTAATTGAAGTATCTCAACAGGATTTTCTTTCATAGATGTCCCAGACACCCTATTTTAATTATACTAGCCAGCAGAAGGAGATAAATAGGAATAAAACTTCCAGCACTAGGCAGACAGAAGGAAATGAAACTGAAAAACCCACTGAAATGAAGTAACTGCTGTTAGATGTAGAGGCTGCTGTTAAATATTAGGAAATATGGATCATAGTCATTAATCAAAAGCGTGTAAAAAAAGGGGTACATGGTCCATGCTCGCTTTCTGTTTATTTCTTTCCCTCTCTGTTATAGAAATAGTATGTCAGTGAGCAAGTGGGTGAGGTGTATTCAGCAGTGAAATGTCCAAATGTCCCTTCTTGCTTTTACAAGATGAACTGGATTATGTAGAGTAAGTAAAAAGTGATCCTGAGTGAAGATACCAAGTTGCTAAAATTAATTCTTGCTGTGTGCAGAAGGAAGGATGCTATTAGCTGTAGAGTCGGGAATTCTGGATACAGTTTGCCATCTTGAGACATCCTCAGAAAGAAGGTCCAGACACACGTCACACATGTCTCCCTGAAACAAAGAGAGACAAGCTGTTCTCTGTTACTTGTACAGTCAAGAGGGAGAAGCTGATACCTGCAAGAAAGCAAACTCATCACAGCCAGCACATGCCCTGGGCCACCTGATGGGCTGATGTTGGGCCAAGGTGCTGCAATTACTCTGCAAGACCATCAGAGATGGTGCAAGGCCAAGACAAAAACTAGCAAGGAACAGGCTGCCCAGGGAAGTGGTTGAGTCACCATCCCTGGAGGGATTTAAAAGACATGTAAATGTGGTGCTTAGGGATATGTTTTAGTGGTGGACTTGGCAGAGCTGGGTTAATGGTTGGACTCCATAAGCTTAGAGGTATTTTCCGACCAAAACAATTCTGTGATACTGTGATTCTAAGGAGACCATTACAGTTTCCTTCATTTTATCAGCATAACCAGGACTGAGCTTTGGGGCACCATCCCCCACCTTCCTGGGGCACAGTCACTTGGCTAATGTTTGAAAAACCCATTCTGGGAGCCCCAATGTAGGCAGAAGGAGCTTCACTGCTCAGTGTAGGGGTTATTCCAGGGGTAGTTGTCCTTGTGGATGCATGAGCCCGCTCAGATTTCTTCTGCACCTTGACATGGAGCCCCTGTGCCACAGCTGCACTGCTGCAGTGAACACAAGCTCCTTCTGAAATGGCTCTCCTATATTAATTTGTAGAGTATTTCAGCACCTCTTATCATGAAAGGTGCCATAGCTGAAAGTCTGAGGAGCACCTACACAAATTGGGCTGCGGATCATTAAATGTAGTGACAAGTGAGGGTCTCAGAACAGTTTACCCTAGGAGGGAAAAAAAAGGGAAAAAAAAAGTAATTTCTTTTACTTCCACACCCTGTTGACCAAAAAAGTGTTTTGCTCGTCTTGAAATCACACTCCCCAGCAGCTCTGTTAGCACCCCCGCCCAAGTGTCCCTTACATCCACTTTCCCCCCAAAGGCAGGAAATCACTTAGAAAATATTTCCCAGGTTCCTTCCTGGCCAGAGGTCATCTCCGTGTTTCAGACCAGAAGGAATCACCGTGTTCTCTGACACAACAACGGAGAAGGAAGATCGTCCTGCCCGTCCAGCACTGTGCTTTCAAGCTTGCGTTTTTTAGCTGCAACTCCACCCCGTGCTGGTGGAGAAGGGATCAGTTCCCACTGATCTCAGGAAAGGGAGGTCACGGGGTTTGCTTGATTAAATCACTACAAGCCAAAAGGTTCTGTCTCTCTCTGAGAATTGCTCACAGGCTGTGTAATTTGTTCCAAAAAAGAAAAGCAAAACAAAAACAACAAACCCCAAGCCCAACAACCAACAGTACACACGGAAAAGCAGGTGTGTCTCAAGATCCTGAGAAAACAAAGCGCAGAGACAGAGACAGGAGGTGACACTTGGATGGGAAGTTTCCATCCCAGCGCAGAGGACAAGTCTGGAAAAGGCTCTGACAGGACCAGCACTTGTCCTACAGGTATGGATGATGTGTGTGAAATGTCACATTGTTTTAACCATTTGGGGCAGGTGTAGGAGGGTTGAAGGAATTTTCAGGTCCAGATTCTGACAGTGTGGTGTAAGCCTTGCATCACCAGTAAACCTGGGGTGGTAGGACTGTGATCGGCATGTGTTTCATTCTGTGGTGATTAGTTGGCAGTTTTCCGTAGGATGCTTTTGGCTTTTCAGGGTACACATTAAGCCATTCAGTCTTCTGACAAAGTGCTGCTGCTTGTTTGCTTGGCTAGTGAATGTTAATAGAGGTTATGACTACGTCAGTTTAAGCTCAGGGCTGCAGAGGTGAAGAGGGATGTGCATGGAAATACTGTTGTTTTATGCTTACCATGGCTGGGATTTGCAATGCAGATACAGGCACTGTATTTTTGTCAGCTGTATAGAATGGTGGGTTTATTTTTTGTTAAGAGCAATCTCTTGCATCTCCCTTCAGTTTCATATTGCTTCAGTGACATTTTCTGACAGGTGAGAGGGACTTGGGGAACCCATGGCCACAGGTCTTGGAGCATCACATTTATCTTATTTCCATTCTTTTCTGTCTGTATTTTTAGTTGCTCAAATGAAAACCAGTTTTGTGGTATTCTTTTGGAGTTCTGGAATGCTGTTGCCAGTGCTCAGTGTTAGGGGGGTTACAGGGATGCTTTCTGATGCTTTCACCTCTGTTGATGCCTATATCCCCAAGTGCTCTGCTCAACATCTGTATTTCCAAGCAGTATCCACTATTTGCCTAAATTATAATAATTCAGAAACAAACACAGCTGTGGTGTAACCTGGTGCAACTTTGTTTCTCTCTTGCCATCACTGGGAAAGTGATGCCCACCTACCTGCATAAGCAGCTTTTGGATTTGGGAAAGAAAGATGTTAATGTTCGAATGCCGTAGCTCTCACTTTCAGTGACAGTTTTACGGGAGTCAATAAGCTTGTGACAGGCAAGGGAATAGCAAGGGAAAGGATTCTGTGAATTTGAAAGCCTGAGGCTCCATTTCTGCTTCCTCCATCACTTGCTGTTGTGTGATAAAAATGGTATTTCTCAAGACATAGATTTTTCTCTCATCCAGAAAATTCCTCATCATCACTTAAACTTGTCCCACGATGTCTGGCAACATTGCGGAACAAAGTGATATTTAAGGAAATTTAGGGGCAAATCTTTGGCTTCTGCGTAGCAGCGACACTTGACTGAACTCAGTGATGGCTCAGCCAGCTCAGAAGGAACCTGGTGTGAGTATCTGGCATCTGTCTTTGTTTAACTTCCCTGGCTTCGTCTGAGTTTGCCTCTGGTGATCCAGGTTTAAGAAACAAACAGAACGTGAGTAGGCTCTGGGACGATATCTTTGTCCTGATCTTCCTGGTTATTTTTATTTTTTTAACACCTTTCAGACAGGCTTAATAAAGCAGTTTTCCAACATCTGAATTGGAGACGTGGGAAATTCCTCAAACTAGGCAGAGCTTCCTCTCATTGTTATAACACAAAGGACCAGAGCAGCCTTTACTAGAGGTCCTTTTTTAACCCATTCATCTTGAGTAAGAAAACCTCCTTGTTGCTGCTGCCACTGCTCAGAGCTGTGATTCAGTTTGCCAGAAGACAGAAGACACATATGGATGTGAATTGCATCATCCACGAGGACATTGTTAGTTTTGGGGCTGTATTTGCACATCATAAATGAAATGCCCTTGCCCTTGAAACTGAAATGGTTTGCTGCTGGAATTAATCTCAGCCTTATGTGAGAATCATGGCTTCTTAAAGCAAGTGGGATGAACCTACAGTAAAACCAAACTCCTTGCACAAAACCATTTCCAGTTATCCATGAAACAGTTTCTTAGGACTGTGATCTCCAAGAGAGGTTCATTTGCCATTCATGAGCTGCTCTGACATAATTGCATGACTCTAAGAGTTTATTCCTCAAATGATCTTGCATGTCCATCATCCTGCCTATGGGCAGTTACCACCCTCCTGCTAATCTGATCCAGCACCTGCTGTGCTGGTAAGGGAGCAGCAGCTTGTCCCCCTTATCTGTGCTCAGCAACATCCTGAATAAGGACTAGGCCAGCACTGGGTGAGAGCAGGAGCTGTGGGAGTTGTCAGAGTGGCCCTGGAGGGGTTGTATTAAGAATGTGGATGAGAGGGAATGCACTAGTTGGGTGTGCAGGAATGGGGAAAATGAGAAAGAGATTGCAGAAGAAGATTTACAGTGGCTTTTTTCTCTCTGATGGAGGAATGGCCCAGTCCATGTTTGGTTCAGTTGGTTGTTTGGTTTTTTTTTTTCAGAAAAGGGCAGCTGCTGCAGAGTAGTCAACTCACTGTAGCAGGTTGTATAGTAATTACAGTGCTATATTTGCATGTTATAATGCTGCCCAAATGGACTTTGTTACGGCATTTTTCAGTAAATTTGCACCCTGTTTTAAGGGTTTGTTGGCTTACAATAGTGGCTTGAGAGAGGTTTCACTCTGACAACCATCCCATGACATGACATGGATGTTGTAAGCTTAATCCACCATCTCTGCACCCAGTCCATATCTTTTTTCCAAACTTCATTTTATTCCTGTGGAAGACTGCAATGAAGTCTGCCCCAAACCCCTCCCCTTCCCATCATAATTCCAATCTGAACAAGCCAAACAAGATGGTGTGCTGGGTCTGACTGGAACCGAGCTAACTTTCTTCATAAGGTGCTGTGTTTCAGATTTGTGGCTGGAACAGTGTTGATAGTACATCAGTGTTTTGGCTATTGCTTGCAGGGCTTCCAAGCTTTCTCTTTTTTCCACTGACTCTGTAGTGAGTGGCATGGAGGTTGAGAGGGGCTGCAGCCAGGAAAGCTGACTTGAATTCACAGAAAGGATGTTTCAAACTATATAACATCACATTCAGCAATAAAAACAGTGGTGGAGGTCAGGGTGGTATTTCAAGGTGGCCATTGCTTGGAGAGTTTCTGGGTATAAATGTGCTGTGGGAGGTGGTGAGACATTGTTTTCACATCACTTTTTTTTTTCCCTTTCATCCTTCTTTCCCTTATTAACCTTTATTTATCTCAAAGCACCAGTTTTCTCAGTTTTTCTCTTCATATTCTCTTCCCCATCCTGCTGGCAGGTGAGGAATAAGTGAGTGGCTCTATGGATGCTTAGATTCAAGCCAGGGTCAACCCATGACACAGAATATCCAGCCCACCATTTAGACACCTTCCAATGGACCACTTTTGAATAAACAGAAGGGTTTTCCAGCCCAGAAAAAAAAAACCCAATAAACCTCTTTACCTCGCTTGTGTCATCTCAATCTGATTTACAGAAAGTAATACTTGTTTCAGGAGGAACTCAAAGGTCACCTAATATCGACCACTCCTGGCATTGAAATCCTTCATTATGGGTGAAAGGGGAGCTGAGTCTCATTTGCCTTTTAGGTATTTCCACAGGTCTTATTTTATGAGACCACCAGTGCAAGCACTGATGAGTTTTTCCTGCCCCAGGGTCTCTGTAAACACCCTGTGAAGCAGAAACAGTTAATGCCACCCTTGTTTGGCAGCAGAGCACTGAAGCACAGAGATAGCAGGGGTTTGCTTACAAGGCTGGCTGCTGCCAACCCAGGCTCTGCTTAAACCCACCTCACCAGGAAAAAAATGCAGTGACAGACTAGGTTTGAGGATGCCTGTGAGTAGCAGAGCTGTATGTATTCCCCATTTCAATCTTAATACAAAATATTAATTTCCAAATGCCTTCCCTCAAAACATAATAGAGCTGTGATCTCGTATGTAATTTACTGTCCTCGGAAATGCCTCAAAACGGCAGAGTTTCCCCCAATTGTTCATGCACAGAGGAAAAGCTTTACTAGAATTCCTGCTTCAGCTCAGTCCTGTGACCACAGGCTTGGCCCTCCATGACCATCAGACCAAGTATGTGAAAACCATCTTCATTCCAGAGATGTCCCTATGTGCCTTATGACAGGCTATTCACAACATGCCCCTTGCTCCTGAAACTGTTCTACTGTTCCTTCTTGAGAGAGAAATTCTTTCAATTCCTGCAGTTGCCCCTAAAATTTGGGTTGTCTGGTCCTGTGTCTGAGATCCTGGATGGGCCTGTGCATGTCTCAAGTCTCTCTGGCTGTAAAACAGGACTGATGGCACTTCCTTCCTTCTTGTTGTTATGCATCCTATTTCAAGTCTATGGCTTTAAAAAGTCCAATTGTTATTCATAACTGCTGTGCCTTATTGCAGTAATGACACATAAGATGTTAAAATAATAGAATCACAGAGTTGTTTGGGTTGGAAGGGACCTTAACACCACCCTGTTGTGGGCAGGGACACTTTTCACTAGACCGGGTTGCTTCAAGCCCCATGCAACCTGTCCTTGAACATTTCCAGGGATGTGACAGCCACAAGTTCTCTGGGCAATCTGTGCCAGGGCCTCACCACCTTCACAGTGAATAATTTATTCCTCATAGCTAATCTAAACCTACCCTCTGTTAGTTTAAAGCCATTCCTTCTTGTCCAATCACTCCATGCCCTTGTCAAAAGTCCCTCTCCAGCTCTCTGGGATGCCCTTTAGGTACCTGAAAGGGCTTCAACATCTCCCCAAAGCCTTCTCTTCTCCATGGCTGAACAGACTCAGCTCTCAGCCCGTTTTTATAGGGGAGGTTCTCTGTGTTGTTACTGAAAATTTGTCTTAAAAGCTGTCTGCTCTTTTCCTAAATGCCTTATTTGTGGACAGTCTTTCAATGGTTGCTCCAACACTGTTCCAGCATCATAGTACCAAACTTAACAAAAGCTTAATCCACCCAACAGCAGTTGCCATTACACTGTCCAGCTCAGTGTTGTATCTCATGAACAAACCTGCCATCAGGTGCCAGTTGTCTTTACATGGTGTTTTCTTACACCATGTGAGCCCAACAAGTACCTTAAAGGGTCATGAGGCAGGATCATGCCTGGTATCAGTCTGAAATGTGATGTTATTTTGAACCAGGATAAGCATGACTGAAATCTACTGTTCCTTGAAGTCTCCTGAACATCAGTAAAACAAAGTAGTCCCATATGTGTTGATTATATGTCTTGATCTCACACCTAATGCCAATGATGAAGATATAAGGGTTCTGATAATGTTGAAAACATTATAGACGAATGTAACCTTCAAAGAAGTTAAATGCTAGTAGCACTATTTAGCCTTTCTAAGTTATCTTGTGCTCTGGAAGACAGGCCAGCACAAAAGTAGTAAGGCTAAAAGTGAAATCAGTGGAACAAAATATAAACAATTATTTTTTCTCTCAGGCTTGATCATTATGGAAGGGAATTAAGAGATATGGACAACAAAGACCTGCTTTAGCCAGTCTAAGGTGTTTTACTCCATTTATATGATTCTATGTGCAAAAGGTGGATGTTATTTTGTACTTCTCCATTTTTATTGCTAGGTGTGACAGGACAGGCCCTCAGGCAGGAAACTCCCACTGGCCAGAGAGGGATTATACAAACTCCAAATGGCTGACACCTACAAAACTTACAGGAGTTTCCTATACAGCCAGCTGTGCTTACAGCAATAACAGGAAAAAAATCAGGAGGTTAATAAAATGAAATGAGCAGGAAGCATGCAGTCATCAGACTTTCTAGTATTTCAGTCTATAGAAGTAACCCGTGTCTGGCCTGACTTAGGGACCCAATCCAAAACTCATTGAAGCCCATGGAAATTCCACTGCAACGGATATTGTTAGACCTCATTCTCCACTGTATTGATATGGGAGTACATGGAGAGTTCCATCTTCCCTGTACTCACACAGTGCTGAGTTTCAAATACCTTGTTTTATTATTTCTATCTGTCAGATAAGTCTGCACCAAAGTGCAGATGCTCCAAAGAGCATGAGGAGAAGAAGGGGAAGTACATGGTTACATCCCTTCTCTCATCTCAGTCATCAGAGGTGAGTAAGTGTATAATAGTGTATGCTTTTCTAGACTTTCTTTTTCTAGACTTTCAAAATATGGTAACCAGTTGCATACAAAGAGCTGGAATAGCGCGGTGGAACTAATTGTTTAGCTTTTTTTCCTCCTTTTTCTTTTTGGATTTTTCCTTATACAAACTCCATCATGAAGGTCAAGCAGGAACCCTTATGTGGAGTTGAGAAAACCCTCCTGAGGTGAGGAAGAAATGCCAGGAAGAAGATAAGAGATGGGCAGGGCTTTCTTGTTACAGTAAAGAGCCGATTTAAATGCCATTTCAGTTTCGTTTCAGCTATCACTGTTTTCAGCCTGGCATATTAACGTGCCATGTGAAATGGGGAGCATTCACCCCTTCACTTATGAGTGCCAGGACATCTGTTTGCACACAACTAACAAAAATAAAAATTGCCTCCCTACTCCCTCTGAAAACAATATCTCTGCTCATGACCTAGAGATCCCTGAGCATTCCATCAAGCTCAGCCCCCTGCACCACACTAGGCACAAAGCTGGAATAACACAGTTGCTCAAACATCACAGAGAAAGCATGTCACAGCCTGTTTATTGCCTGTTTGAATCCTTATCACTAAGCAGCTGAGTTTGGAGTCCTTGATTAATTTGTGTTTATTTTATTTTTGTTCTCATTCAGATGTGTTATCTAAGGTCAGTGCAACTTCCCTTATCCCCCCTTTCCCTTTTAGCCAACTCTCCCATGAAATATTCTTGTGCCTGGGTGTGTATTTCTTAAAGTCATTGTGTGTTTTCTGTCTGAAACAAACATTGTCTGATCATCCAGCTTATTACGCACTACCCAAAGGTCATGCTTTATGCAGAGAAAGGAAAGCTCTTCTGTTTTGGCTGAGGAATAACAAACTAGACAGGCACTGAAAACAACGCTGTAGTCCTAGAGATCAAGCCTCTGAAAAAAGTGTAGCTGTTTGAAAAGCTAAACCAAGGCTCAGTTGCTATAGGCTCTGTGCAAGCGTGGAGCTAGACTGTACTGTGCCAGTCACGTATCTCTCCCTTCACACCTTCCAGCCTTTAGCAGCTCCTGGTTCCTCTGTTCATGTGTCCTTCACTGCCACAGATCTCATGGCACCATAAGCCTTTCATCCAAAATAACTAAAGGGAGGCCGAGCTGTTTAAACCGTAGGGGGAATGCTGGCATGGGGACAGACATTGGGCTAGAGGATTCTTGGATCCAAGGGCAAATCTACTCATGGCACTAAGCAACCAGTACCCATTAGAAAGGAGTAAAAGCACAGAATTGAAGGCTTCTACAATGAGACTTGATGCAAATCTTTGAAGCAGAATACAGCAGGCTGACCACAAAAGGGGCTTATGGCCTCAGTGACCAGAATGTGTCTTACAGCCCAAGGAGAGGGCCAAGAGCTGAGACTGTGGACTGACATTCACCTCACAAAGGACTCTGCTGGTTGAAAACATGTTGTGTGCAGAATTGTTTGTCATCCTCTTCCTGCTGTTGCCAAAGGTGTGTTCATCTCCACTTCAGCACTAGAGGATCCACATTCCCGGACACAGATTGTAGAAAAGTTTCAGCCAACAGGAACAAAATACCTTTATCTGGGATGGCTGCATGGAGATTGATAACTGTGTATTCTAACACAGAAATACTTGTTACAAGTTCTGTATTTATAACCCATTACCAAATTAGTCACTCCAGGGTGAGTATCTCTTTAGGTCCTCTCATCAATTATTTACAGACATTGACAAGATCCCTCTATGCCTTTCCTCTTTCAAGCTAAGCAGTCCCAGTTCTTTCAGCTTCTCCTGGTATGACAGATGATCCAGCTCCATAGTCATCTTTGTGGCCCTTTGTTTGACTCTCTCCAGTATGTCTATGTGTCTCTTGTACTGGGGAGCCTGGGAGCTGGACACTGTGCTTAAGATGCATTCAGAATCAGAAAATATTCTCATCTTTAAGTCTGCTATCAAATGAGAAATGTTGTCTCAGAATCTAGAAAGAAGACATGGCTGGGCAGGATAAGAGAGGCTTCCAAATTTGCCTTCTTGTAAGAGACAGAGAGTGGAGGAGTCATACAGAAGGATAAGTTTGAATAGGCCAGGTTCTGCTGGGTGAAAAGAGATTGCCTGAGCTAGAGAATCCACGTAAGGAGCCACAGGTCTGTGAGAATGTCTATAGAAGCAGCCTGGCCACCAGATATGAGCTACCAAACCCTGCTTGAGGGATTATACAGCATATACAGATATATGTTATCTCTGTCTCTGGTAGAACCCAGATGGCTCTGTATGATGCTACACTGGTAAGGCTGCAAAAACCATGATCTATGTGGGCATCACCTCCCTGCTAAAGATGCCTTTTCTATCCAAACGCAGTGACATGGCTGTAAGTGCAGGTGAATTGTTACCTAGCCCATGAAACAGGCCAGCCTGAGGTCCAGCACTGGTGTGGTATCTTCCCAGACAGGTCAGCTGTACAGCTGGCCAGAAAATGGGACAGTGCTTGTTTTGTGCCCAATGTATCAGACTGTTTCTCACCTTCCTTCTTCCCTGTGTTAATGCTTAGCCAATAACTATGGCAGTTGATGCTTATTCATGCAAGAACGCCCCCAGTGATCCAGCAAATGGTGTTCTCCAGTGACCAGAAGTGCAACTGTGCACTGTTCAAGGAGGGCTAGGACAACATTCCAGGGCTGGCTGGCCCTGTCCAGAATGAAATGCTTATGGAAAGTTCTGTTGGCTGCTCTCAGAGCATTAGGAATGCCTGAAGAGTGTGATGATTTGGTCATTCAGCCAGGCTCTCAGTCATCTGGCTGAGTGGTTCCTATTCCAGCTACTGTGCCCTGAAAACACGAGTCCTGCAGAGCTGTTTTCTGTGTGCAGGAAGTCCTGGTTGGTCATGGTATGATTTGAGCCTGATGCACAGGTAGCTGGGGCTGAATTACTTTCATTTTCCATGTAGAATATCTGAGTATGTAAAAAGGTCATCACCAATTCACGGGCAAGGTTAAAGAGGAATAGAAAAGAAGGAAAAGTATATATTTAGTGAAAATCATGGAAAATGTGGGTTGATGTAGAAAAGGGTGTGAACCAGAGCACTCCTCTGTAAATATTGTTTTGGGGAAACACTAGATAAGGCTCTAAGTACAGTTTACCTCCTCAGTGCTTAAAAAAGTGGGAACATTGTGGTGCAGAGGACCAGAAAGGAATTCCTTAACTTGTCTAAGATATAATCATAGAAGCATTAGATTGGACAAGACCTCTAAAATCAAGTCCAGCAATTAACCCAACACTGCCAAGTCCACCACTAAAACATGTCCTTAAGTGCCACATTTCCATGTTTTTCAAATATCTCCAGGAACAGTGATTCTACCACTTCCCTTGGCAGCCCCTTCCAATGCTTGACCACCCTCTCAGTGAAGAATTTTTTCTCCAATATTTAAACTCAACTTCCCATGGAGGAACTTGAAGCCATCTCCTCTTGTCATACTGTTTGTTACCTGGGAGAAAAGACTGACTTCCACCTGGCTATAACCTCCTTTCAGGTGCTAGAGAGTGATAAGGTCCCCGCTGAGCCTCATTTTCTCCCAGCTGAGGCATCTGCCTCCCTTAGCTGCTCCTCACAGGGCTTGTGCTCTAGACCCTTCCTCGGCTCCA
This sequence comes from Sakesphorus luctuosus, assembly GCA_013396695.1. Lineage (NCBI taxonomy): Eukaryota > Metazoa > Chordata > Aves > Passeriformes > Thamnophilidae > Sakesphorus > Sakesphorus luctuosus. The sequence goes on along the minus strand of VWZD01005546.1, from coordinate 13,427 downwards.
TTGCCCTTCCCTGAACATGCTCCAGCAGCTCAGTGTCTTTTTTGTAGTGAGGGGCCCAAAACTGAATAAAGGATTCAAGGTGTCTCACCAGTGCCCAGCACAGGGTGAGGATCATTTCCCTGGTCAGTCCAAACATAGCTCTGAGAACACTGGTCTGTGGTCTTGCATGTCTCCTCTGAATCTCTTTGGATTCATTCATTGCACAAATGGAAGAAGTGTAAAGAAACAGAGGTAACTGGAAGAGAGAAACAAACAATCTAACTTGCACCTCATTGCCACAAACTCATATGGAGGTAGAATCAAAGGCTCTCTTCCATGTCAGCAATTTTCAGAAATGCTTGTTCTTAAAAAGCTCCACCAAAGAACTTTGCAGATGCCCAGGGTAACCTGATTCAGTGCTTCTAAATTTTTCATAATCACCAACATATTTATCTTTGCTTCAGATTGTGTGACTTCACATCACCCTCCACCCAGCTGTCGCTGTGAACATCCACGTCAGTCCTCTACCAAGTGGCAAATTGTTATTGTGTCCATGCCCGAGTCTTGTCCCATCTAAACCGAACAATCTGTTCACAAGATTATACCCTGCTCATGTCTGAGCATTCACAAGGCTCTCTTTTGGATGCTCTCCAATACAGGAACATCCGGACACAGCGCTCCAGCCAAAATATCAACAGCATCACGTAGAGCGCTTCTGTTATCTCCCAGGTCTTAAATGAAAACTATTTGCTAAAAAACACTCAGAATGAGATTTGCCTTATTTGAACATCACCACAATGACTTTAGGTAGCAATTTCATAGGACTCCCTCCAGAGTCTTTTCTGCAAGACTAAAGTGGACAAAACTATGTAAGGTCATGTGATAGAGATAATAAATGAAATGCCAGGCATTGTCAGATTCACTCCAATGTAATCTACCTATTAGCTCCAATATACTGTCCTCACATTTTTAAAATACATCTTTGAGTTGCTGAACATGCAAAATTCAGCCTCAAAATTATTAAGAATTGCAAATGGTAAAGAACTTGCAGTGTTGCCTCTAGCTTCTGAGAGCTTCTGGCATCTTTTTCTGCTTTTGGATGCTAGTGACAACTGGATTTGGTTACACAAATTGCTGAGGTTGGATTCTAGAGGTGAGACTGAAATGATAACAGCCAGGACTGGAATGAAGATGGGTGAGTAAAGAGGGCTGTATGTCAGCTTAATTTCTAAGTTTTTCCTCATTAACTTTCACTTTAAACAGTATCTCTCAGGTTGCACTTATGTGGGAACATTACCCTGGTCTATTTGGTTCATGATATGTGTTCACGTGTTTTTGTGACCGCACATTTCCAGTGAATTGCGGAATCCACGGAGCTCTGCCTTGTTTTGGATGAGTGCTCTTCATTCAGAGCAGGTGTCCTCTACACACCTTTTCCTTGCTTTTCTGAGCCTGTGAAGGTTAAGTGCAGTCTCAGATGTTTAAACGAAGAAGTGTTCTGGGACTGAAACTTTAAAAGTTCATAGTTTCTGGTGACATGATAGTACATGATGAATGAGAACAGGAAAAAACATCAGGATGATCAGGACATCCCCTGTGCTCGCATACCAAGTTGATTACATACCTAAAGCTCTGGCATTGTGTAATTTTTGCATTCTCCTGCAAAGTAAACCAAGATTTCTCATAGCTTTAGGCTGCAGTTGGATGATACAATGTCTTGAGCAGAAACCCTCTTTTAAGAAAACCTTGCTGACCTTTCCCATTCCCACACCCCAAGGTGCTGTTGGTTAAAATTGTTGAAAGCCACAGCAATACCAAAAAGAAAACACCAAAAAAAGGAGAAGGGGGTGGGGGGAAAGGAGAGTTTAACTCAGACCAGTTTTCCAGTCAAATGCTGGCAATGTGGAAAGTGTGGGTTCACCACAGCTAACTCAGTCTAAGCCAAGCCTGTCCTACCATGCAGCCTCTGAGATGGCCCTGATGCTTATCTAAACTTGCAAGCAGTCAGCACAAGGAGCGATACTAGATAAACGGATGCAGCTTTTTCCGTAGGGATAGACCATGGGCTCATGTTGAACAGCTTGCCAGGGCAGAAAGGAAGAGGTTCTCCTTGTCTTTATCCTCCTGCCCTGTCTGCGAACCCCTGTTCCTTCCCCCTTCTCTGCCTGCGACCACTTACCTGCTCCTCTTCTTGCTTTGGCACTAACTGGCCCTTCCTTTTCTAAGCTGAATAGACTCACTCAGATGAAAGCAAGCTTACCCCTTTTTGGCTGTTTTAATTTCTTGCAGGGACAGAGTGTTGAAATGGCTAAGGGAAGAGTCTGGAAAGCACCAGCACAAGGCCATCAATAAAACCTGTCTGCAGCAAGAGAGGTGGTCATATTTAGTACTGTAGATGTAGCCTCAGTTTTCTGCTTGTTCAGATTCCTGAACCAGCTTGGGTGGACAATAAATCAGACCGATACCACCACATAAGTGAAGACATGCTGTAAGGGCAATGAGTGCATCAGTCATGCCAATTTAATCACCTTAAAACTGCCTCAAAAGGCTGAGGTCTGACTCACCACATTGCACAAAGCAGCAGGTGAGCAGCTTTGCAGGCAGTGGAACAGACCTATCTCATGAGTTAATCACTGCTTAAAAATAATCCCCCACAACATGAGCTTAATCCCAGGCCTTTCCACAGACATTACATGAGCTCAGTGTGTCACTGCCTGGCACACTGCTGTGGAAACAAATTCCATTGATAAACTGGCTGTGATCAAACACTGTACAGAGAAGGGCTCCATTGTTATTTGGACAGATGTCCTCTGTTTGTGCAGTGGGTTTCTGGCTCCGGATTTTGTTCAAGGTAGAAACATATATAACACATCAGAGTTTCCCTTGTTTCTTGGAATTTCCCACTCTTTCCTGCTTTCACCATCAGAGCCATAGGTCTGCATCTCTCTTCAGCTTCTCCAAGGGCATAAACAGACCTGTGTACCTGGAGCCTTCCAGGTCCAGCATACAGTGAGTGTGCTGCCAGCTCAGGTAGGGAAATCCTCAGGGTTTTCCTCCTTTATAATTTAAGTTGAAGTCCACAAACATTTTGCCATAGCTACAAAGCATGATTTTGCTGCTTTCAGTCCTCAACACCGTCTTTTGTTAGAACAAAGCATATGAGTAACAGCAGCGGAACTAGTTAGTCCACTAATCTGCAGATAAGACACTGGAGGACACAGATCAGTGCAGGGGGAAATAATGAGTACTACCTGATGAATGGTATCAGGAAATATCTCTCCTTAAAATGCCTTGTGGGTTTTCTACAGTGGCATAACTCAGGCTCACACTTGAAATTTGAGTGTAGGCTCTAGAGACACCTTCTCATCTGGGCAGCAATAACTTGTTCAACTAATTAGACAAGTTCCTGTGTCTTAATTTCTCTCTGAGAGAGCAGCCTGGGCTGTAACAGAAAGCAGAGGATGTTTAAGATGGATCTAATTAGAAGATCTCTTTGAACCACCTGAGAAGGTAAATAATATTATATCTCTGGGTGTTGTCTTTATTTTCTAAAATGGGGACTGATAAATATTGTTCTGGGTGGATTTGCAAGAGAAGGTGTAATTGTTTTGCAACATTCATGAAACAGAAGCCTAGAGAAAAAGTAAAAGGAAGGTCATGTAACTCACCTATGTCCTGGGTTAAAGTCAGGCCTTGTTATTCAGCTCTAGGAATCTTCTGCATTTTAGAATTAACTTTAAACAATAGTTTCGAACCTCAGTGCTGTGGAGAACAAGAGATGCAGGAGCAAACTGGGGCTTCTTTAACTCTCTGGGACTTTATAAGTTGAAGTTACTTATTGCTTCCCAGTGGACAGTTTGTATGAGAAATGAGTCCACACATCTGCTTTTCCCACCAAAGGCAGAGAGATAACTGAGAATTTGCTCACTGAAAAATTGATAGTGGTGCTGTATTTATGAAGTAATTGAATGAGGGAACAGCCACATGACTCAAAAAGAACATTAATACTTTTCCCCATTTTTTATTTGATATTTGTTTGCTAGTTTTCTGTCTTTCTAGATGCTGGTTAGGGATGTTTTGGAGTTTTAAACAGCTGTCAAATCCTGAGTAGCAGCACAGTTCTCATTACGTGAATTGTCCTCTGTATGGTGGTGTCTTACATATACAATTAACAGGGGGTTTGCTCTCAGCTGAATGATCACACAAAGGATGTGTCTGAAAATTGAGGTGACCCACAACATTTGAATATGGACACAAGTTTGAGAACAGAGCAAAAATACATGCAAAACTGTACCAGATGTTGTTTAATCCAATAATAAATTTTGTTTAGTGACCTTTCCCCCTTTCTGTTGTCTGTTTCATGATCCCATCACCTATGTAACACAAGTTCTTTGTGCAGATTAAGCTATTTTACCATACACTGTGAGCATATCTTGCATATGCAAAGCTACCAGAAACCTTTGTTTTGTTAGTGCTTCAGTTATTAAGTCATGTTACTATATCAGGGATAAGGGTGGTCCCATGGCGTAGTGGAGAGCACTCTGGTCTCTGACTCCCAAGGTCGCGAGTTCAAGTCTCAGTGGGACCGCCCCCGACAGTTCAATGCCTCCCTGCCATCCCATCCCGTCAGATCTCGGATGCCAAGCAGGGTCAGCCCCGGTTAGTATGGGGTGCTGTAGATAGTCCCAAGGACTTCACTGTCACTGTCCAAGCTTGCTCGGCCGTGGCAAATGAACCTTAGGACTTAAACGGTGGGGCCAGTTCTGTGCACGCTGAGCCTCACCTAAAAAAAAAAATCCACTGTGCAGGCTCAGAGGTCACACCCAAGTGGGGTGAGCCCTTCCCAAATCTTCGTTCGCGAAGATTGGCCATTATTATTGTTATTATATCAGGGATAGCTTATCATGCTTTCCTCTTGGTCCACTTTGATCAATCAAGGCCTTGGGATTGGCCAGATCTATGGAAGTCTTGAGTTCCAAGCAGATCATGTCTCCAAAAGTGAAATATAGTGGTTTTTATGGAATTTGGATATACTGACAGATGTGACCAAGAAACTGAAAAAAAAAAATTTCCCTACTTTTTTTCCTTTCTGTTTTTTTTCCCAATTCTCCCAGTCATTTATCCATTATATAAAAAAACCCCACCTGTACCAGTCTCTTTTTTTAATAAATTTTGGGGTGAAAGGTACTCTGAATCACTGTGATGTCCTGCTTGTCCTGCTTTCTGGTTATTGCTGTGTAGGAGTATAAGAGCAGCTATGCTGTGTTAGCTCAAATGTCTAGATAACAGCACCTTCCCTCTCCCTTTTTTGTTTTATTTTGGTTTGTTTTGGTTTTTTTTTTAATTTGTTTTGTTTTGCTTTTGCTTTGTTTAGGTTGGGTTGTTTTGGTTTTTCCCTCTGTTGCTGTCCTAAAATATCTTTAAATTAATTTGCCTTTTTTAATTACATCTCAGAACTCAGTAGACATCTCTTCAGACCCCATTTCTCTGTTGTAATATTTCAGAGTCCATCACACAATGCATAATGTCACTATCATTTCTTTCTACCTTACACTTATCAGTGCTGAATTTCATGAACTTCATGATCTAGTCACTCATTATCCTGTGTCCTCAACATAGATTTTCACAGGCAGACTTTCTCAATCATGTAAAGTTTTCCACAGTGTTGGAACACTGACCACTGCCTTTTCCACATCACTCAGGAACAGAGGGTAAGATACTGGCTTACACCATGTTCCTGCTCCGGTGATGATATTTCTATATTGGAACAGAAAGTAAGTTATTCCTCCTTTGGTCTCCTATGTTTTAACCAGGTCGGTATCCAGGTGAAGTCTCACTCCAGATGTATCTCTCTAAGAACAACAGTTGGTGATAAATCCCTGCTGGATACCCACATTTCTGACGTCAAGTACATGCCTGGCTAGAAGTCACTGCCACCCTCTTTTAATTCACAAGGTGAGACCACAGACTTTTTCATATTGTAATTTTCTGTCATGGTTTCCTCTGAGCTGAAAAGTCACAGCAAACTGCCCTGCTTGCTTGGTAACACCAGCTCTGATATGCAATAGTGGCAGTAGGCAGTCACTGCCAATGTTCATTATCATCTCAGGAGGTGCTGATTTTTCTGCTTTCACCTTGTGATTCACAGCCTTGAAAAGCCTGAGTTTGGATGAACAGCCTTTTCAATGCAAAAGGATCATAATTTTACAAAAGCTCATGACTTTAATCAGGCTGGTGTTATCCACTCAGGTACTGTTCTGTACTATTCTGGGCATCTTTTCTCAGTGCTTTCCATTCTTAAAATGATTTTCATAATCTGTTTGGGTTCTGCCTTTTTCTGTAGCTTTCTGTTAGATATTAATTCCGGAGCTAGGGAAGTGCTTTGTTAGGGATAGCCAGAAAGTGCATATTCATAGCAAACTATGTATTTTTTATGGATTCTTCACCTCCTTTTTTTTCTATTCATTTGGTTGCATAAATGTCAGCACCTGTTATAAGGGTCCAGCCTGTTTTAACTCTCCATTTATGTTTCATCATCCAATCTACCATGTGAGTAAATTACCTTAGACATTAATGAGCTGGAAAAAGTTATTTTTTTCTAAGTCTTGATTTCAGGCGCCACATTATATTCTAGTGTGTCAGAATTCTTGGGTTCTAGGTTACTTATTTGTTAACTTCATGTCCTGGCTGTGCATTTCCCAGCTACCACTGTGAGGAATATTTGAAGACTCAAAGTCAACTTTTCCCATGGCAAATGATTTTCCCTCACCTGATTTGCCCCTTTTAGGAATCTGCTTACACTCTGCTTTCTCCGAGAAATTTCTTTCTCCTACTTTGAGTAGGTACAGCCAATATGAAAAAGAGGAAATATGAGAGAAACAGTCTGATGGCAGTGGCAGAGGAATAATTATTGACCTTGTTCCATGCCCTGTCTTGGATGGAGTGAACAGGCAGAGTGTGCTGAAGGACACATTGGTTTTGTAGATTGTGCTGGTATTTCCTACTGTGTGAGTCAGCTGAAAATTCCCTTTTGTTTCATTCTCTCCAGGTCACACAGCAAAGTCACTGGACAAAATGCCATCCCCAATCACTGCAGGTCTCCACTGCCTGTTTCTGCTGCTCTCAGCTTGCTCCCAGACATCACAGGACTCAAACTTCAAACCATTAGCATATGTAGTGAGTATTTTTTCCCAGTCCCATTAGTTTTCAATGGTGTGTGCTTCTAGCACCCTGATGCTCTCCTTTATGCCCACAAAACCTTGGAGGAAGTCAGGATAAGACCAAGTGGAGAAACTGAACCCAGAGTGTATAAAAGAGATGGAGAAATCCAGGAACTGGGCTATTCTTGCTTCCCAGGCTTAAAGACTCTCCAGAAGGCAGAGTGAAAAAACACTTCTGGTTTCTTACCTGTCTTAGTCTATAAGGGATTTCCATTGCTGTCCCTGGAGCTAAGCCTGGGTAACGTGGGCTAAGCTAAGCCCAGTCATGTGAGCATTGCTCCTGGATGGAATTCACCCATCCTATGAGAGAGGATCCAAATATATCTTGCCCAGAAATGATGTGCCAACAAAACCAGCTCACGCACAAAGGTTGTTTACAGGCAGGTGACAGGAGTTTCACCCCTGACTTGACAGTAGAACAAGTCCACATGGCCAAAATGCCACTCTTGAGTGACTTGTGTTTAGATGCTGCTCTTGGACTCAGATTTCCCTTCAGTTTCCCACTTTCTTGAAAATCCTCACACACCAATTTTGCTTCATCTATACTGTGAATTATGGAAAGCTGTTTTGTGCTTCATCATTTTTATAGATCTGTTAACAGACAGTTTCTGCACAAGTAGTCCCTAACAAGAAAGGACAAAAGAGGGACAGAGAAACCATGTTGATGGAAGTGAATATAATTTGATAAATAACAGTAGTCTACTAGTCTACTAACTCTAGGTCATCACAACAATTATTCGACCAGAAAATACTTCTTTTGTCCACTGTGAGAGAATGGGAGAACGTCCTTTTTTGAGTATGTTGAAAAAAAAAAACATGAAGAGGAAGGTAGATATGTCTGGTTCCAGCAGTGTAACTTGCACTTCAGCTGATGTCTAGTAGTGACCAAGTATCTTGTTTGATCTGTTTTTTTCAAGCTGTCTCCATCTCAGCACTTTGGATTTTTCATGAAAAATAGCAACATTTATTTTTTTTTAACATCATTGACCCATGGTACACCCTGCAAAATGAGTCATTATTTAATGGCGTGAAGTATGTGAAGTATTTAGGAACATAGCAATACCCTGCCGTTGTTTGGGAGAATAACTGAAAAAGGAAACCACTGAGTCCAAACCTGGAGCAAGATGTGGCTCACAGTGGGCTTTCTGTAATTCTTTCAGCTAACCTCTAACAGGGAGGTTGTACCCCAGCAGTGCAAAAAATGCCAGTGCCCCTGGGATCTTCATTCCAACACAGCTGCAACACAAAGCCCAACTCTAATCACACAGCAGATGGTTCCTTTATGTAAAGAGATGACTTAAGAGTTGCCAAGCTATTCACCCTTTCTGTAAATAAAGGGTTTAGTAGGAATCAAGAAACTGGCAAAGCTGCAAATTTCCTGCCGGTGTCTGTGCTTGTTCTTTAGCCTTTCTTGCTAATGGTGGTGCCAATGTATTTTTAGGGCACAATTAAAAAAGATAAGATGGTCTGCCTCTCATTTGGCTGCAGCCTGTGTAAACCAGTCATACTGAAATCGTGCCACGACTGCCCTGGCCAACTGATGGCCCCAAAGTAGCTGACCTGGCAACTGAACTGGAGCCAAGACTTTTCAATCCCTTTTCTTTGCCTACTCAGACTGGCTTTGCTGCTGCAGAGGTGGAAGCTCAGAGCAAAGAGGAAAGAAAAGGATAATGAGAGTCCAGTTTCTAGATTCAAAGCCCAGGTGGCTGGGTTTCCTGAGCAGTTCACAAGGCTGGCCCAGGACTAAGTGCACTGTATCAGCCCCATAGAGGAGATTGCAGCTCAGACGCAGAAATCCTTTTAAGCTGGGGCAGTTGCCTTGCAGAGATATGTAAAGAGGCACCTGCAAACTCAGTACATCCCTCAGCTGGTTTTTAAGCCTTCCCTGCTTGGAAGATAGAAATATTCTTCTGGGAGGTTGGAGGAGTAGGTCCAAGGTTAGTGGGAAAAAATCATCTATGTCACTATTTTCTTCACTAGTTTCTTTTACCAATAGCAGCAGCTAAAGGTTTATTTTGTTTTCCTCACAGAGCTTCACTTTCTTTGGTTTTTTCCACAGATTGACAGCATGCTAGGAGAGGAAAGCTTCCATCCAGATATGCAAAGGCAGAAACGAAACAGTACGTACCCAAACGTATGGTAACAGAGGAGGTTTCTAGTAAACCAAGAGTGAAATCAATATTAGGGACAACGTCTCTTGATGTACTGAAATGGAAACATCAAAGGAGAAGTGTTGTTGTGCTTTAGCCCCATCTAAGCACCACAGTGCCACTGACTCTCTCTCAGTGGAATGGGGAACAGTATCAAAAGGATAAAGCGAGAAAACTTCCAGGTTGAGATAAAGACATTTTACTCAGTAAAGAAAAAGCAGAATTTATTCACTATTTCCCATTGTCAGGCAGGTGTTCAGTCTTCTCCAGGAAAGCAAAACTTTCCAGGTCCCTCTGGATGGCATCCATATGATAACATATATCAGCACAGCTTCTATCCAAGCTGAAACATAAGTGTAGGAAAAAAACCCCAAGCCCCTTAGCAGGACAGGTGCCACAAGACATCCTGTATCTCCTCAGTCTGTGGTTGATAACCCATCCACTTAATGACTCAAAGGAGAGAAGGCATGAGACAGTTTTTCTCTATATGGATTATGCCATTTATCCCTGCTTTTTATTGCTCTGAGCCCAAAGAAATCTGGCTTTTGTCAGACAAGCTAAGAACCGAGGCAGAATGTCTGCTGAGTGGGAAGCAAGGAGATTTCCTAAGCAGAATGCCACCAAACCTACCCATAAATAGCAACAAAGAGCCCAGATGCCAAACTGGAAGCCATCGATTTGTGATTTACCTTTAAACACAGCTTTGCAGTCTCATTCTATTTCTCTTTCAGTGCTTGTTCTTGACGTTCCCCTTCCAGAGTACACCATTGACATTGAAGTAAACCTTATGGATTCATCTTATTTGCAGCCAATCAAAGAGTATTTCAAAAATATTAAAGTTCCAACAAACATTTCAAATATACAAACGACAGTTACAAACATCAGTGTTACAACAGGTAGGTTGGTTCTTTCTTTTTATATTCTGGATGATGTGGGGTTTTTGTCAGTATTTGATGTCTCCCACTTCTACCACCCATCATACTTAGAAACCAGCAAAACTGAACTATCTCTGCTGCCTGCTGAAACACCCAGCAAGACTGAAGCGTTAGCACACAACATTATGTTTTATTATGTGTGTATTACCACTGCACTTTATATAATGTTGGCATTAGGAATAGCTCTGAATGCTTTTCTTTTCCTAAGGAAGGGACAAAGCCAGAGGAAGCCTGACCCAAAGGATTCTGTTCTACTTTGGCTAACAAGCAGTCTGAGTTACTTTCAAGTTTCAGGAAGCTGAGACAGGGGTTATCAGACTGTTTACTTCCCTCCTCCTGTATTTGGGACGTCAATCTCTGTAAGAGGCTGTACTCTGACCCTGATGGATACAGGCTGCATGAGATGAAGTCTTTTTCCTGTATAACTCACTTAACTTATTCTTACAGGGCAAGATATCAGGCAGGTTTTATTACATAAGTTGTGGTTGCACAACATCACATCTGAGTAACTAACACAAACACACCGAGCATTTACAACAATAGAGGAGATTTGGTATCTTTTAATTGCTGGCCTATAAAGCAGTGAAAGGAAGTGTTTAAGAATTCCCAAAACAACATGCAAATGGATCTTTTAAAGGCATTCAGGGTCACATGCAATGCAGAAGAATAATTTTGTTAATGATACATTAAGAGCAGAAAAAGTTACAGTGAAGTATTTTGTTGGGGTTTAGGTGTTTTGTTTGTTTTGATGGGCTTGTTTGGGTTTTTTGATTTTTGGCTTTGTTTTGGGGGGGGTGTGGATTTGTGGGGGTTTTGGTGCTTTTTGGGAATTTGTTTTATTTTGTTGGGGTTTTTTTGTTTGTTTTTAGTGCTTTAAGGCACTTTGTGATAATGTTACCTTCTGTCACACAGCATCTGTCAGGAGACAATCAAAACAACACAACAGTCCAGTATTCACCTGCACTCTGAATGACCTTGCTCTTACAATCTTTAAAAGCCTATACATTTGCTTTCAACCCAGGTAACACAGAAATATCCAATCTGAAAAGAATCATAGGACTCTGGCCAGTATGCCAGGTATATTTTTAGGGTCAGGCTTCACATTTTCATTCAGTTACTTCAAAGTAATTATTCAGACTTATCACTATATGATTTAGTTGAGACCACTATCATGAAGATACAAAAAGATAAATACTTATCATGCAGTTGTTATGCCCTAGTTACCATTCTTATGGCAATTCTCTGTCTGTCTGACAGTTTGTCTGCCCAGTGGTGAGAAGAACAGCTGTTGCTCCTGTGAGCAGGGTTATGCCTGGCCGAGCAGTGTGTGCAATGACATGATGCCCTGCCCTTCTCTCAGCCTGGACCCTGCCCTGCCCTGTAGCTACCTGCAGGAAATGCCTTTCTTGGGACCTTACTGTGAGCCCCTGACTGAAGGTAAGAGGACACAGTGCTGAACTCCATCGCTGTACAACTTGTATACTGGTTAGAAGTCAGAAGAGTTATAAAAGGTGGAATAAAGCAGCACGTTAGGACTGAGCTGGCTACCACACTGCCTGTCAATGTGACAAGTCAGTATAGATGGTCTAGAGCTCCTCTCCTCGTGATACGGGCCCACCTCGACCCAAGCACCTGCAAAGATTCAGTGCCATTTGGAGGCCCAGCTCCTGGAGTAACTCACATGCTCTTTGGGACTTTCAGCTTTTGCTAAGCAAATAGAGTTTCATCTCATCAGATTGTCAACAGAGGAACTTACAAATGTGACCAAAGTGTGCCATAGTGCTCAAGAGAAGAGAAGGAACGAAAAACCCCAGCATGTCTTTGTTTTTATTTCATGACTCTCATGACAAGGTGCCAGGACCTTGTAAGAACCTGACTGATGACTGGTGACAAAAGGATGGGTGCTTAAATCTAGCAGCACTGGGGTAGAGCACTACCTGTTTTCTCTGCAATCCAAAACAAAGCCCCTTGAGGCTCTGCTTCTTATTTGTGAGGGAGCAGCATGCAGAGATACCCAGATGCAGCACTAGATGTGGAAGCAGTCCTGTGTTATCAGCATGTCTGTTCCAATCAACTCTGCTTAGAGGCAATACTTTTATCACAGCGCAGTCCCATATCAATTTTGCTGTACTATTTCCAGGATTAGAGCTAATGCTCCATGTGGAGCTTGCACATCCCCTAGCAGTCCAGACAGCTGTGTCCAGAGTTCCTTCTCTGCCTGGTATTGACATGTGCTTAAATGAAACCAGCATAGAAAATTCCAGTATCTCTCTAAGCCCTTTATATGATTTTGTGTTCAGTGATGAGTTTCCACCCAGATTATTATCCTCCCAAAGCACTGAGGATTTTTCCACTCATTGCAGGGAAGCATAGGTGGAGATTCATTCATCCTGTGTACATTTTACTATGTAAAAGTTAAGTCTCTGATCAAAGTTATTCATCCCAATAACATCCTCATATCTAGAGCAATGTAGGAATTCAACTATTGCGGGAAAGCTATCATCTTCTCAATGTTTCATCTTCTAAAGGTGTCTACAGCTTTGCACCAAATGGAAAGGGAGTCTAGGTATCTAGCAGATGGCAGATATCTAAATTAGATATAGAAAATTAGAATAGTCACAACTGTATTATTATACAGATGAATCTTGGGAAGTTGGAATTACTTTAAACTGAAAGAGGGTAGATTTAGATTAAATATTAGGAAGAAAATTTTTGAGATCAGAATGGTGTGACACTGGAGCATGTTGCCCAGAAAAGTTGTGGATGCCCCATCCCTGGAAGTGTTTGAGGCCAGGTTGGGGGGGTGTATTGGATGATCCTGAAAGGTCCCTTCCAATCCAAACCATTATATGATTCTAAGATTATTAAGTTAGAACCAAAACCTAAAAAATAACTTTGTAAGCATTACTTTTGATTATTTTACATTTATTTTTATGTCTTTCCTTACAGACTCATGTGGTATGCAAGAGCCCATTGTAACGAATATATCAGTCAGACTTGACATAGACTTTCAGGATGAGCTCAAGAATCCTTCCTCTGTATTATACCAAAAATATAAAGCTGACCTTGAAAAAGCGGTAATGGCTTTAGTTTTCATCTCTGAAGAGAGCCCTCTAAGAAATGTGGTGTTTACCTGTTTTGGG
>VWZD01005544.1:67947-80597 GCA_013396695.1 Sakesphorus luctuosus | reverse complement strand
AACTATTGTTTGATGTGAAACCTACGTAATATAAATCAGAATCTCAAGTTACTTTTTAACCAGTTACAAAATCTCAGTATGCTCGGAGTGGATTTTAACTTCTTTGTTTATAAAACAAACAGTGGTTTGTACTACAAAACAAACAGTGGTTAGATCATCTGTTAAGGGAACAGATCTGTGCTCAGCACCCTAAACCCAACTTTTAAAGCCATTCCCTCGCACTTTTCATCACAGCATTGTAACTTTCATGTTGTACCAAGAGGAAAAGAGTGCTCCCAAGTCATGCATTATGGCTATGCCACAATACAGCCAGAGAATATAAAGATACGTAAGGNGCTTGAGTAACTCTCAACAATTTAAGGATGTTACCCATCCTGTGAAAAAAGATAACAAATAGAATGACCTCGTATTGTAATGTCTTCCAATGCTTTCTATGAAAGCAAAGGAAGACAAATCTCTTCAGAAAGGCTAAATCCTTTCCTTCAAAAATAAAATGCTATCAGATAAACAAATTAGATCTTTTAGATGTGCAGCTGGAAATAACATCAAGAAAAAGGTATGTCTGAAAGAAATACATGAAATACTGACATAGAAATATTTTCCTAACAATGCTATTTAAAACATATGTAAGAGAAGTCAATTTAATTACTTTTACGGAGGTAAAGATTGAAGTATACAAATAAGGTCACTGAGATAGACAGTATATACTCTAAATTCCATCTACTTTACTAACAGTATAACATTTCTGACTAAAAGTTTCCAAACAAACAATTCCAAAATTAGGGAAAAAAAGCATAAATTAGAGTGAATACACAATCATGTTCTAACAACCAAACCAGAAATCCAAGCTCACTATACACAGAAGGTAGTTCAAGTACTCCTTTCCATTCTCTCCACATTTTATCACAAAGTGGATCATAAATAACAGATTATCACAAGAGACAGTCTGCTCAAGGACAAGAAAAATGCAGTATTTTACTGCATTTTATTGCATTATCTTTTATTTTACACAAAAGAAAAGGACTGAATTCAAACGAATAAGATGTAAAGAACAAGCAGAACAGGAGCAACAAACTTGGGTATCTTGAATACATCTGACAAGACACTCTTCTATACCTTTAGGAAACACATAAAAGTTCAGGTGAGAGCATTGCTGATCAAGCAACCTAAATTCACATTTTGCATTGATCTTTCCTGAGAAATACTACTTAATATTTTCTTTCCAGTGGTTAAAAAAAATAAAGTCACGTACCACTTCAGGAGTGTAAAAGAAGATGGCCTTGACACTAAAAATAATATTATATAAATTTTAAAAACCTTAATGATTAGGTGAATAAAAGTGATTCAGTACAAGGTCATTAGGAGTCTGAATAATGCTATGAACTCTGGTCATGTTGCTCCAACTACATTTACAGAAGCTGTTCCAAGTTTAATATTAGCCTATATGACAGCTAATTTTAAAGAAGATTACCATAAAAAGGACCAGAGAGGTGAACAACAAAGAATGACACCAGAAATATATTAAATATTCCTATGTACATAGTTCATGTTATTTAGAGAAAGGGAACATCAATTTGTATTGAAAGAAGATACTTTTGGACAATTAATGAATTGATGTCTAATGGTTATTGCACACACAAAATTCAGAGAAAAAAACACTCATATGTGAACAGACTGCTCTATAACCATGTTAACATGATATACTGCAACTTGGTCTTAAAACTGAAATATTCACCTCCAAAAATAAAATACACAGGCAATATATTCTAGAAATGGTTTATGTATATATATGTTATCACTGCTTAACAGTAAGTCATGAAAAACATGTACCTACAGGATTGCAAATACCGTTCTTACATTTCTGTGCTGTTACACTCATCAGACACAGCTTTGAAGATGTAGGTTTTGCCTGGAAGTTAAAACTCAAAGATACAAAGACATTTAGTAGTTTCAGACATTTTGTAGTTTCAGACATTTCCTGAATTACACAGGAAAAAAAAATGGAAGAATGGGTCAGTTGTGTTCATTGGCACATATAAGGCTGAATAAATGAACAACATGCTGAAACATTAACACTCATTACCAGTTGAAGCTGAACGCATTTGTTTCATGTGAGCTTCTATGACAGTACGGTCTTTGGAACTGTACGATCCGAGTTCGGGATAAAAGTTGGCCCCAATGTCCTCAGGAGGATTATGCCTTCCCTTTGGATAATTGTTTGCAATTTTGGGATCCCAATGTGGCAACAATGGATGGTTCCAGTGAATATATTTACCATCAAACTGTGGATTCCCATACCAAGTATAGTAAAATATATGAAAGTTATAATTAGGAGAAGACAACTCCTCTTCCAGCTTGTTTACTGGAGGCACAGATGCTTTCATGGTATTGACAGCAACACTATGCAAATTACTGACACGTGTCACAGGATCTCCTTGAACCCTATTTAGTGAATTCTGTTTACTGTCTAAGAGAACCGTCCGTTGTTGAAGCTCAGGCAACAAACCAAGTCCGAATGGATCCCCAAAGCCAGCTCTGTCAGGTCTCAGTGTCTTCAAAGCCATCATAATGGAGCAAATAAACAAAATAAAAAGCAACAAAATGATGCATGTTCTTCTGCGAAATCTTGCCATGATGTCATAGTTCAGAATCCCAACAGAAGGATTTTGGCTGCAACTGATCAAAAGACAAATATTTTAAAGTCAGATTTCTTATTATGTAATTCAACAGTATGAAATGTTTCATAAAATCTTTACATAATAGAAATAACATGGAGACAAATGTGACGCCTACAGTGACTGTGTAAGTAAGATGCACTCCCCAGTTTTGTGGGGAGTGGGGTACGCAAACAAAACTCCATTTTTTTATTTGAGAACATGTGTCAGATTCTGAGGTTCTACCACGAGGGACTCAAATATTTTATAAAATATCTTAGTTTGGAACTTCATTGCTATCCTAACCTAGGTAAATCCCATTAAATGGAAATTCTGCTTACATTATTTCAGAACTACCATGTTTTGACAAGTGCTATTCTGGGAGAAATAGCTCAGAAAACAAAAGAAAAGAGCAGAAGCCATGAAAGGAGAATAACACAGCAGAACAGGAGTAAGGGATGAAATGGGATATGATGGAACTACAGCTTACATCCAGAATGCAGATTTCATTTACTAACCTATTTACCAGCTTCAGACCAACGACCTTGTGTTTAGTTAACCAATACATTAACTAAATGCTTGGCCAAATAAAACTCAAAATAATGATGCTTTGCAGCTTTACACATCTAAGATTCTAATTTGTTTTCTGAATTATGTAAGCAAAGACCAGCATAACATTAGGGATGTACCTGAAGCAGAAAGGCTGCAAGTCAGCTGCTGGCAGCCAGTGAAGTACAATGTCACAGCTGCCTGGCCCTTTCTGTAGAATTCTAGGGCTAAATTCCAAACAAGACCAACAAAATGTACACAGCAAGATTTGAGCCCTGAAAGTAGGGGGAAGAAAATCAGAATAATGGAATGCCTGATTACTTTATTTATAACTTTAAAGTCCTGTTCAACATTATCACAAGAGAACCAGAGAAAAGGATTAACAAAATTTAGGTTACCACAGAATTATGTGGAACAAGATTATGCATAAAACTGACAACACTAAAATGGAAAAACTACGAATAAATTTGTGATTCAACAGCCATTACACACAGCATAGCTGTGATTTTGTATTTCTGTTAAATGACCTCCAAATTTTAGAATCTTATTTTAATTTACTGAGAGGTACACAGGTTATTTAAAATATTTATAAAGTATCTCACCTTACTTTCCTACCAATGCCCTTTACTAATGCTATAGTGCATTAACATATAGTTCAGTTGTCACAACAATGTTTGCTACTGCTGTGATAATTTTAGATAAGGAATTTTAGAATACGCTTTTTAACAATGCAGCCTGAAATGGATTAGCAGTAATACAGTGCCAAAAAGGGAAGTTCTGCTTCCATTTCCAATATTGATCCATTCATCCTACTGTCTATTCCTAATAGATTAATTTCATTTTCACAGTAAGGTCACTCATTCACTTTAACAGCAAAATCTTGTTAACATTTCAAAAAATAAACAACAAGAAAATCCCTGTGCACTCTGACCTTGTTAGAGAGCTGACTCAGCTGAATGAGTATTATAGCACCAAAGCCAAGAAAGAACAACAGAGGGAAGAAGGCAAGAGTACGAAAATGATGCTGTTCATTTTGCCCAGCTGGATTGTGACTCATACTTTTGGCTACTATCAGGGAAAATTATTTTACAGCATATATGCTTATAGTACTTAAGACTTTTCATTAAGATTTCACATTGTTTCACATAAAATTACAGGGTTCTTTTTCTACAGCTAACAATCTATCCCAAGAATTTTGCCAAAGAAATAATGTGGAGTACAGAACATCTTTCTTCTAATAAGAAAATAACTTTAAATACATTCAAACTTCTCCTACTATTTTCCATGACTTTTTCAGTCTTCTTTCCAGTATATTACATTACCCCTCACTGGCAGATTAAGTAAATTTTCAGATTAGACACACTGCATTTTTCTTAAGCATCAGGACTTTTTTTTTAAGAAAACAGCATGATTCACCTGGCTAGTGTATTAATGTATTCAGTTTAATTTAACCCAGATGCTACTGATCTTCATCAAGCAACATACAGGATTGCAAGTGATAAACTACTTCTGCAATTGTTATATTATCTCTTCTGGAAAAATGAATTTACGACTGCAATGTCTATAATTAGAATGTTCCTAAGGTCTTTCATTTGGGTTTTCCTATTTCGTATTGAAGAAACTGTTCCTTTTTATTCTTTGCTTGACATACCTGCTATTCAGCTCCTCCTGTTCAGATGAAGATTTCACTGTCATAAAGTGCTTTTTTCTGAAGCCTCAGGAACTGACCTTGGTGCTTCATGCTCTAATTTCAACAAGTATTTTTTCAATGGAATATTTATTAAAGTATACTGAAACATGAGCAGCATGCTTACTAATACTTGATTAGCATCGAGACAGACCCCAGTCTACCGTAGCATATTATGCTTATACAGAGGCTCAGCATCAAAATGCAAAATTTCTAGAACAACTAATTGATATCTATGGTAAAGGTTTCTGGTTTCGGGAGACATCAGTCTCAATGATAAAAAAATTTAGCCCTGGCATAGACACCTATACTGTAAAAGCTGCATTAAGGAGCTACAGGTAGGCAATGCTTCATATGTCTTTTCATCTTGTTGAGATCTGTTTTTCAGAGAAAGTGACAGATAAACTACCCTCATCAATGCCAGTGCCACAGAACGGCAATACCAGGGAAAGAGACTGAGCAAACATGCCCTGTGAAACAGCTACCTGAATTTCTGTCTATCTTTGGAATTGTAAAAAACTTAGTATACATTTCTGATTCAACGGTCATTAGAGAAAGCATAGCTGAGGGAGCTGGGGTTGTTTAGCCTGGAGAAGAGGAGGCTCAGAGGTGACCTCAGCACTGTCTAGAACTACCTGAAGGGAAGTTCTAGCCAGGTGGGGGTTGGTCTCTTCTCCCAGGCACTCAGCAATAGGACAAGGGGGCACAGGCTCAAGCTCTGCCAGGGGAAATGCAAGTTGGAGATCAGAAAAAAATTCTTTGCAGAGACAGTAATCAGGCATTGGAATGGGCTGCCCAGAGAGGTGGTGGATTCCCCATACCTGGAGATTTTTAAACGCAGATTGGACGTGGCACTGAGTGCCATGATCTGGTAAATGGACTGGAGTTGGACCAAGGGTTGGACTTGATGATCTCAGAAGTCTTTTCCAACCCAATTGATTCTATGATTCTATGATTCAATTTGTCATGGATATTCAAATTTTAGAATCTGACTACAATTTACTGAGGTACATGTCATTTCTGTATACTTAAAAAGAATCTTGCCTTGGACTTTTGGGTGCATTTGGATTAACAGCAACTGCTTTCTCAGTAGGAACAAGTCAGCCTGAATAACTTTAGCTTTATGCAGATTAAGATCTTACATGCAGTTACTCTGACTCAGATTTTGGTCTCCAACTCCCAAGTTTCTTGACATATATAGCTGTACCAGTCAAAAATGTAAGTAGTTCAAGCTCTTTCTCTTGCCTGCTCAACTAATTTTAAAAGAGAAAAAGCCATCTGTGACAGGTTAGAAGGAAGAATGAATTAGTTTACATGTCTTTTGGTTTCTCCTTTAATGGGTACAGTTCCTTCATTACACATCAGAAAAATATAAAGCTTTACCATGAAAGGATAGAATATATATTCCAATAACATCTAGCCCTCTTCTCAAGAACAAAATCTATGAAAAAAGCTGAAGTATTTTCTTATCTGTTCCCCAAACATAATAGAAACTCTGTCTGAAGGAAAACCTCTCTGATTCAAGCTCTTACTTGACACTGATTTTTTGTTTCCTTCCTCACTGTCGCTTTTTATACCCTTAAGTTTTTCTGCAGGCAAACCTTCTGTTTATCCTTTCACACTATAGGAAGAAGCATACAGATGGACAAATGACAAGAGCTTTTTTTTTCCCCAACATGTTTCCCAAAATAAGGATGTTGCTTTAGTCAGAGAAGAAAAAGCAAATAAAACAAAAAAATCAAACCAACCAACCAACCAAAAAAAAGGTGGGGGGTTTAATTACTCTAATTTTGGTCAGACGATAACTCAAGTTTCAACATCCTGTCCAATGGGTTTCTTTTTCCAGTTTTACTGATTTTACAAGAGAAATACACAAAGAAAGTACGTTCAGATAAACTACATTTATGTTTTTTAGTAAGAATGAGCAAATAACGTAACTTATTTACCCTGATTTAAATATAACAAATGAAAATCCAGTACAGGAGAGGTCTGAAAATCTAATGCTATTGACCAAGGTAAGGTCATCCAGAAGTCACTGAGGCTGACAGCTCATGGATGGGATCAAAGCTTCTCAGCTATCTAAGCATATCTTCTACTAAGTTTTCTCAGCTCAAAGAACCTGAAAACTCTGAAGTGACAGATCAGCTCTAGACAGAGCTAAAGCTCCTAGGCCTTAAAAGCTCTTGATTCTGGAGCTACAGTGTATATGTGCACCCAGAAACATTACTTTGGTTCCCACGTGATTGACCAGGTAAGATTTTGTAAACTTCCCTCAGTGCTGATAACAGTGTCTAAACATCTACATTTAGACAGCACATTCTGGTCTGGGGAACACAAATAATTAACAGAAGCTGGTCATATGCTTCTTGTGAGAACCTCGTATTTCTAGCATTAGAAAAAAACCCAGAGAGTATCTCAAGAAGTGTCGGCACATGAAAAATCTTTTTTGAAAGTATTTTTTTAAAAAATACCTTGAAAATCATTAAAGATGGAAGAAGATATTAGATACAGTATGCAGACACTTTATAGTTGAGTTTACATACTAAAAAGGCACCTTTTTAAGCACTTCCAGTAATAGATTTCTTTTTGGTCCACCCAATTCAGAAAAAGGTATTTGAAACATGACAATCCTAACATGGATCACTTAGAAAACGTGATTTCAATTTAAGAAAGACAGCAGCAGTAATAAGACACAATCCAGCTGGATTCTTTATTTTAAATGTGGTCAGACAGCCTCCAGCATTATATTATATATGAGTATTTGACTTCAACATGCCAACATTGTGCTGCTTTGAAAAGACAAGGGAATATACTCCTAACTTTGAGCAGCTGAAGGCCATGAGGAGAAAGCGACCTTTGGACAGCTTCCCCATTGGGAGCTCCCTGCGAGCCAGCTCCGGGGGCAGCTCCCGGCAGAGCGAGGCTTTTGGACAGGAGCTGAAAGCAAGAGCAGGGCAGGGACCCCGACCGGCAGCGCCGCTGCCCTCCCCTCCCCTCAGCGAGACACAGCTCCGACCGACCGCGCTCCTGTCCCGCCCTGCAGAGCCAAGCGCCGGAGCCCACCGCGTTCCCCTCCGCAACAGGAGCACCAGCCGCGGGCCGGGGGCGACGCGGGACTCGTGCAAGAGGCGGAAGGGACGCGGGAGAGAGGAGGGACAAGGGAGAGAGGAGGGAGGGAGAAGGGAGGGCGCCGCCCGGGAGGGGACCCCGGCCCCTCCGACAGCGGCTGCGAGGGGGGAGCAGGCGCCGTCCCTTCGCCTGCCGGCCTCTGCCAGCCCCGTGGAGCCCGTTCTCGGTGCCCAGTGCCGGCAGCAGCCCCCGGGCGGGCATCCCCGTTACTCACCGCGGGACGCAGGGGCGCTGCGGGCGGGGGCGCCGCTGCCCGCGGGGGGCCGGGCGGGTCTCACCGCGCCGGGGGCCGGGCGCCAGCCGCGCGTGCGCCAGCCGGGGCGCATGCGCGGGGATGGGGCGGAGGGCGGGGCTCCCGCCCGTCCGAGTTGGGCCCGTTATGCCGCTGAGGGGGCGTGCGAGGCTTCCGGAGCTTCCCTGTGGGAAGGAGTGGACGTGTGCCGGTGCTGAAAACCCCAAGGCAGCTGCCGCCCTGCCAAATTGCTTCTTTTTTTCGTTATTTTCGTTTGGTTATTTTTTTGTTTGTTTGTTTGGGGGGATTTTTTTTCTTTGTTTTGTTTGTTTGTTGTTTTACCCAGAAGGCCTAAAAATCTTTGAGTTCTTTAAAAGCCTTCGCTGCTTTGATGGTTGCTTTCCATCTGGGGAGCGGCTTGCTGAATGGTAACACAAAATCACAGAAATCACAGAAATCACAGAATCAGTTTGGTTGGAAAAGCCTTCTCTGAGATGATCCCGTCTATCCTAGGACCCAACATCACTGTGTCAGCTACACCTGGTGCTGAGTGCCACATCCAGCATTTATTTCCTTAGACACCTCCAGGGGCACCACCTCCCTGGGCAGTCCCTTCCAATATCTCATCACCTTTGCTGTGAAGAAATTCCTACTAATGTCCCTACTAAACCTCCACTGGAGCAGTGCAAGGCTGTGTCCTCTTGTCCTGTCGCTGGTTACCTGGGAGAAGAGGCTGATCCCTACATGGATACAAGCTCCTTTAAAGCAGTTGTAGAGAGCAATAAGGTCTCCCCCGAGGCTCCCCCAGGCTAAACAGCCCCAGCTCCATCAGCTACTCCTCATAGGACATGCGGTCCAGGCCCTTCACCAGTGCAAGTATATGTATGTATGTATGTATGGCCAAACTTTGCAAACGGAGATTTGGGCAGGGCTCTCCCCACGTGGGTGTGCCCTTCCAGCCTGCGCAGTGGATTTTTTAGGTGAGGCACAGCATGCACAGAACTGGCCCCACCATTTAAGTCCTGAGGTCTGTTTGCCACAGCTGAGCGAGCTTGGACAGTGACAGTGAAGTCCTCGGGACTGTCACAGCACCCGGTACTAACCGGGGCTGATCCTGCTGAGCATCCGAGATCTGATGGGATGGGATGGCAGGGAGGCATTGAACTGCCAGGGGACGGTCCCCATTGAGACTTGAACTCACATCCTTGGGATTCGGAGTCTGGAGTGCTCTCCTTTACACCACGGGACTGCCCCACCAGTGCAAGTAATGGCTGGATAAAGCCTGTGGCTTGAATCTGTGGACAATGCTTCGTGAAAAGAGTGGTATCTCTGCACCCTATGGGTGGTATTTTACATTAGAGTAGAGTGCTCAATATGGTGATGCATTGAGAAAGTCAGTACAGTGTTATAGTTGCCCATCCTCATACTCTGCTAACCATATGGGAATAAATCAGGGGAAAAATAAGCAGATAGAAGTGTAATACGTACTCCTATTATACAATCACTTTACAGTTACATATAATTGCACTAATGTAAAAATGGTTTCACTGATTTTTCATACATTAACATTTCATGTGGACCTTCTTCTTTTCTAAACAGTGAAAATGGGTTATGAATAGTTACCATTATGAAATTAGTAACCAAATCAATGAAAAAATATATTGTCACTGTACGCTGTAACATCAGAAGTCTGTCAAGAACATTTGTGTATGAACACTGCAGATTGACTCAAGATATTCCACCACATAAACAGCACAGTCTTTCAATAGAATGAAAACATTTCTTCCTTCTGCCACAAAAAAAAAAATAACTATAATGACTTGGATCCCTGTGGTGTAGTTTGCCTCATTTTGTTTTTAAGAATCTCTCTAAGCTGTGACAGAAAGTATAGAGACCAGAATTGTGGTTTCATTGAAATCAATAACAAAACTCTCATTGATTTTAACAGAGACAGTATTTCACCTTGAATATGAATGAAAAGACTGGAATGAGTATCTCATTCCGTAGATATAGACAAGTAAATTCAATATCTCCCATGGTTCTCCTTGAGTTCTTAGGAAAAACTGAAAGAATTATTGCATGATATTTTCTTTATGTTCTCTGAGTGCTCCAGTGGGAAAAATATTTGCGGTAATTCCAATTTCTAATATTATTTCTTCCATGTATCTGAATAATTTCATTAACAGTGAGTATGTTGTAAGTGATTCAGCAATGTCATGCTTTAATAATAAAAAAGTTGGTATAGGAAGAGAGTGGAGGTTAAAATATCAAAACTTGATATCCATAAAAATTCCTCACAGTCTTAACAATTTTTTCTTTGCTGTTTTCTTCCTTTTGTTGTCTTCTTCCCTGCTTTTGTCTTTTTTTCTTTCTCCTTTTTTTCTTTCTTGCTTTGCTTCTCTCTTTCAAAACAAAACGAGTATAAGGGTGCTCTTCTATTTTATGGAGTTTTCACTTTCTCTGCTATATAGAAGTACTTCTGGAACTCAGGAAGTTTGTTTGAAAATAAAGTACTCAGGAAGTTT
This sequence comes from Sakesphorus luctuosus, assembly GCA_013396695.1. NCBI lineage: Eukaryota > Metazoa > Chordata > Aves > Passeriformes > Thamnophilidae > Sakesphorus > Sakesphorus luctuosus. The sequence continues at coordinate 69,821 of VWZD01005544.1, read as the reverse complement.
GTTTGAAAATAAAGTAATCAGAAAGTTTAAGAGTGTAAAAAGTAAATCTGAAGCTTCACTTGATCATGTTCTATTAAGAGCACATGTTTACAGGCTAAAAGTATACTAGTATTAGGAAATAAGCAGAAAAAAAATAATAAACGTGTTGGTTTAATCTGGATATCTATACTCATACTTTGTACAAGTTTCAAAAGATAACTTTGAAACAGTAAAGATTGGCTGTACAGATTATTTAGAGCAATCAAAGCTTTGATTATGAAGACTAATAATACACAACCAGAGAGAAGGACAACTGTAGATCTGCAAACTGCAAATATAAACAAGCTTTTTTTAAAGTTCATACTCATTTTCTGTCATGAAACTAACCCCTGGGTTTATTGAATGGTTTCCTAAACCGTGTATATGTCATGGTTTAAGCCCAGCCGTCAACTCAGTCCCACATGGCTACTCGCCCACTCCCCCTGAGTGATATGGGGGAGGGAATCAGAAGAGTAAAAGTGAAAAAAAACTCGTGCCTTGAGATAAATACAGTTTGACAGGTAAAGCAAAAGGCATACATGCAAGTGAAGCAAAACAAGGAATTAATTCACCACCTCCCATCAGTAGGCAGGTGATCAGCCATCCCCAGAAAAGCAGGACTCCCTCACGTGTAATGGTGACTTGAGGAGATGGGAAGACAAACACCATTGCTCTGGAGGTCCACCCTTCCTTCTTCTTTCACCAGCTTTATAAGCCGAGCATGACACCCTGCGGTACTGGATACCCCTTTGGGCAGTTACCCCAGCTGTGTCCCCTCCCAGCTCCCTGTGCAATCCCAGCTGCTCCACTGGTGGGAAGGAGTGAGAAGCATAAAAGGCCTTGACTCTGTGTAAGCACTGCTCAGCAGTAATGAAATACAATTATCTACAGTTTCCAGCACAAATCCAAAACATAGCCAATGTATTTTTCTTCTATGAAGAAAGTTAATTCTATCCCAGTCAAAACCACCACAGTGTACTGAGATTTGTTACAGCATTTCACATATGAAACTATTTTATACATGCAGAAGTTATGTCACAGTATATTGTAATTTTGAAATTTAGAAAACCAATGTTTCACCTTAGAAAAATCAGAATTTTGCACAATTTTAAATTTGTATTGTGAGATTAAAAAAAACCCCAACAGTTCAACAAGATAAACTAGAAAAAACATTGTAATTATAGCCACTGATAATGTACTATAGTCATGGCAGAAAGTTCCATTTTTGTATGTGAAGGCAATGTATGCAAAATAGAAATTTCCTTTACTTATGGAGAGATATAATCTAATGTAGCTAATAATTTTACAAGGCCAAAATGTTGTACACTTTGTTAATACAAGAGCACCTACCAAGCTTATTGAACGTGTACCATTGTACCATGTGTTGGATTTGTGTGAAGGTTATTCATTGGGCAATGAGTACAGAAAATACCCTGCACATCACTTACATTAGCATATATTGGGATGTGTTTTTTCTTTCTTTCATTTTATACTAAGTTTTAAGATCCTTTCTGGAAAGGTATAGCCAGGTAAAACATAACTTTTTCTAATACTCTTTTGTTAGAAATCAACTTAGATAACATCTTAGGGGATGAGGGGAAACAATTTTTTCTCTCTGCCCATAAAGTAAATGGTACAGAAATAATTTATGTATTGTTTTGAAGATTTTCTGTGGAGTACTTATCTATCTACATATGTGTTTTATTTGGATTCTCATCTCCTTCAGAAATAAATTAGAAGGCTCATTTGTGCTTCCTCTCAGGTTAAGTGAACTATGATAGGACAATGATGTTTTCTTCTTCTGGCATAAAACAAAGTTCAGCCCGGGTAGTCTTGTGCAGTGATTTTTTCCTTGT
>VWZD01005544.1:40922-67803 GCA_013396695.1 Sakesphorus luctuosus | reverse complement strand
GGTGAAAGGCCTCCTGTTAAGAGTTATTCTACCCTTTTACATACTGATTTTGGCAATACTTGTTCCCGTTTTGGGGTGCTTATAGATCCAGAGTGATAGAATCTGGTTTTGGTTGCAGTGGTGGGATAATCTTCAGATGTTTCGGTCCATTTTGTAAAACAATTTCTGGGAATACAGCCAACCTCAGGTTACATCTTGTAAACAATCTGTTGTTTACAGAACAGTTCCAATTGTACCTGCTGTGAAGACGGCCCTGGAAAGAACAAAGACTGTTTAAGCGTGGAAATAAATAGATGTAGACTTAGAGAATATAAGTTTGACATCATTTGGTATGAAATAAGGGGTGGAAGTTGTAGTGGTTTTAGCTAGGCCTCAAATTAGCAGGCTCAGAGAATCTATGTGGATTAGGAGACAGCTATCACCTGACTGGGTAACCAAGGAAATATTTCATACCAGATGACGCAAACCTAAGATATGATGCAGCAGTGGGAGGTGTTAAGTCAGTTCCACCATGGCCAAGGTACAAGCTGGACGTGGCGCAGCTGCTGTCTTAGAGTAGGGCCTGCTGCTCTTGCTGCCGCTACTTGCATTTTGTTTGAGTTCAGGGAAGTAGAAACATTTTGTTGTTATACTTTGCTTTTTGCTGAGTGTCTTTTAGAGTGCTTATGAAGCTAGCGTAACAGACTTTGTATTAACTGGGGAGTGGGACGTTATTTCTTGTTATACATAATTTGTGTAAGTGTGTGTTATATTGTAGTTTTCTCTTAATTTTACTCTTTTCTGTATAAATACATATAGTTAGTTTCAGCATAAACCTAGTTTCAGAGTTTTTTCCCCCTTCTCCCTTTTCTCAGCCAGAGCCTAACTCTGTTCTTTGGGCAGTTGGCATTTTGCCAGCTTAACCCAAGACAAGACCACAGGGTGATATATGCTTTGAAATATCTGAGTTAGGTGATATTGGTAAAAAAAAGGAGCCAAAGCAAAAGGAAGTTAAAAAAAATTAGGAAACAGAGCCTGTGGTTACTCTTTAAACATATATCTATTAGTATTCAGAATATTTCAATACCACTTAAGCATCCTTATAGTTGGGTTCCTATTAAGAAAGGAAATAAATTACCTGAATTATATTTCGTCATACTTCTAGGAGTAATCAAGCATTTCAGTCACTAGTCATTCTTCCAGAAGAAATAAGTTCTCATCAACATGCAAGACAATTTACAGGTAAAATGCAAGCACACATGCATAGATTTCCCTTAGTATGTTCAAACAGGCTATACTCTTGTACATTTAAGAAGCCATATTTTAGAGTGCAGATTAAGTTTCTCAAGATACAGCTGCCTGGGGATTTTGTGTTGTGGTCAAAAAAGTTCTTCTGGTCTTGTAAGGGACCCAGTGAAGGTGGAAATTTTATAACTCACTGCAGAGTTAAACAAAGTGTTCCAAACTGTGAGGTTCAGAGGGGCCAGGTACTTAATTGCTGCCTATACAAATCAGTACTGTCATTAATAGTATGACTTTTTTTATTTGGTGGAACATCAGGATGAAGATGTACACATATCAAACAGTATGCTGTTTGCACTTCCAACTTGTTACTAGCTCTGATTTTAGGAATACATGAATCACTAATAAATTTCACATTGAAACATATAACTGTCATACGAAGGTGACTAAATTTTCATTTTGGCCACTAAATACATGATTAATTTATAGATGAATGAACAGTAACAAATACACTTTTTTTTTTTTGAAGGATTACTGTCTTACTTGTCTTATTTCCCAGTAAGCAGGTTTAAATGTGTTCATGTGTGTGCTGGTTTAAAGGTAAACCGGCAGGAGAAATGAACCCAGCTCATGAGAGATTATAAGTCAGTTACAATTTAATAAAAATATTACAGTAAATACAATGACACAAAGAGATATTGGTCTTATCTCAAAAAAACCCAGTAGTATAACCCAGCCCCCCATGGGTATGAACAGAATGGTACTCCTTAGCCATACCCTGTTCTGAGTCCCACGTGGTTCCTCTGAGTCCAAAATAAAAGGAAGGAAAAAAATCTGTTGGTACAGATGATGATCACAGTCCTGTTGAGATTCTGGTCCTCCTCTGGATCTGAAGAGTGGTCCCAGAGGTCTTTAAACCCCAAGATTATACACCCTTGGGTACAGGTGGAAATGCCCAGTACCTCCCCCAGGGCAGAGAGTTCCACAATGGATGATCTAACTGCATGGGGTATTTTGGAATTGTTGTTGTCCCATTAGCAGACACACCCCCTCAGGCTGAGTGGGAAGGTGCTAACGACTTCCTGGAGGGGTGTTATCACAGCTCCTATCTCACAGGCTTCTTTAACACCCAGCTTACAGCCTGAGTTGTCGGGTGTGCCCTGGGCAGCTGCTGCAAATGATCCATTATTAATAGTTCATGGGAAATGAATAGAGGGTGTGGAATACATAGCTCTGGTCACACCCTCGCAGTGATAAAGTGGTCCCACCTTCTGAACTAGGACAATGTATTAAGCATAAATATTGGCTCAAGGTAAGCCAAAGACATGCAGTACCTTAAACCACCAAAAGGTATTGAATGATATTAGTGGAGCTGTGATGACAAAAAACTGAAAAGAAGTGTATATTCTGCCTATCCAGGCTGCGTTGTTAAAGGTGATAGGATTGAAGGAGTCACAGAGGAATGAGGGGAAATATGTGGAGTTACTCTATGGAATGAGAATTTCCAATAGTGGAAGCACTGTGAAGCTCGGATTTTCCTCATAAAGAAAAAAGAAGATGAGTTTGTGTTAAAGTATTTCTGCCTTTCATTCCAGTTACTTTGATCTCATAAACTAGAAAGGGAAATGTTTAACCATTTTTATTACAGTGTTCTATAAAACAACGTTTTTTTCCATCAGTATGTCTGTGTGGATGTAATTGAGATGCATAAAACCTTAGGTGCACACTACAGGCCTAGAATCTGGTTTTTTCTTTCAGCAGTTCTCTGCACAAACTACACTATTCTACCTACAAAAATGTTTTCCTGTATTAGGAGTCTCATATCAGAACACCATTAGAATTTGGAGTAGCAAAGGAAGATCATGGAGACCAGAAATTATTAATAAAGTGCATCAGTTCCCCCCCTCAAAAAAAAAAAATCTGTTTGTACTGTATAGCCAAGCATTAGTACCTGGAAAGTTGCCAAGTGAGTGCAATAATTTCCATAATTATGCAGTTAAAATTGTCTGCATCATGAAGGCATCTGACTAATTTGAAAATCATATTGTTTTATGGGATGAGAGAAGGATTAACTCCATGCAGTTAGTTAGTTGCCTCAGGACTGTAGGCAAACTTGTCATCTGATTTATCATAAAGAGAAGAGGAACCCTCACTGAGGTAGCAAATTATCAAGCATCGCAGCTTTCAGCATTACAATCACTAACACCTTTTGACATTAGATTATTGACGCGCGAATCTCCATTGGTCAGTGCCTCTTTAATAATGAAAATAAGAATTTATTTCCTGTAGCACCTAATTGGATGAAAGTGCTTCTCAGAATAGATGAAAAGTAATACTGCCTGTCCTGAGGGCTTAGGAACTTCTCAAGAGTAATTCAATGTGGTGTTAGAAGTGAGATACAGTCACAAGCTTTGATGCTTTATTCTCTACAACTCTCATTTCCGTATTGGTATTACCAAAAATGGAATAAGACGCCAATTTTAGTTGGTTAACTTCTTGCAGGATCTGCAAAATAAATTGGTCTGAATGCGGATCTTACTGGCACTGCAGGTTAGCGCAGAAGAAAATATATGTAGAATACTGGAAAATATAGACGATTGCATGGATGAGTGTGGAAGTTGGTAACAAAATGCCAAATGGGAGCACAGATTTTGCATTTTTTTTTTTTGTTGTTCTGCTAAAACAAATGCAGTAGTCTGGTATATAGCTGTTTCTTGCTTACTCTCAGGAAACAATACTGTCAAGAGATGACATGCCAGTTGGTGCTCACTTGGAAATATTTAGATTGCTTGATTTTTCTCTAGTGTCCTTCACTGGAAAAGGACAATTTCCTCTACTATCTGTAATGACATATCTAGACTGTTCACTTTTAACAGTTATTGTATGACTCACTTTCTGCTCACCTTTTTAAAATCAGCCTATATGAGCCAGGAAGTTAATCACAATACACTTCACAACATAGAGGATGAATTAAGAATCATACTGATTTTATATTGTAAAGATAGTTAGTCCTGCTTGATGATACAGTATTACGCTGCAGGCAATATGGATGCTTACTGGCAACTCTGCTGCAGGACTGAATTCCTTCCAGGAAGTCATTGTAGGTAAAATGATCATGTCTTCGGAAATAAATATATCTGTTGATTAAAAATGGTTAGGTACATTTTATGATTTTTGCAATTTCCATGCAAATAAATAGTAGATCAGAAATCATGCTTTCTTTTTTGCTAAGGTAGAAACCACTATAAAAGGCATTTTATCTGCGGGAGTCAGCAGAGGGTCAGTTATGCTATGAAAAGCTAACACAACTGTAAAAGTGTTCAATTAAGTGGCTCATCTTTAGGCACATTTCAATCTCTACTCTTGGTTCAAGGGCATTGTTTTACATGAGCTTGTAGTGTGATATTTGCATAGGTGATTAAAGGTGTCTTAGGGAGTAGAATGCTTGTGAAACAAAGCCATAAATGGACATAGTACTTTTAAGTGGATTTTTTCTGTTATGATCCCAGGAGTGTTTTAATGTATGCTTTAAAAAACCCTAAAAACAAAGACTCATTTAACTAGCACAAAAATTACTGAATCAAAGATGATAATTTATAATCTATCTTGCAACATGGTATCACGAAAAGCAGAAACAATAAGGCACAAAGAGGGAGATAAAAGGAACAATTTAATGCTAGCACTGGTAGATTTCAGTTGGTAATTTCTGAAAATTAACCTTGAAATTTTGATGGCCTTGTAGACTTCTATTGTGTTAATTTGTGAATAAAAGCAGCAGATGCTTGGAAACAATTGTTTGCCTCAGTCTCACGTGAAAAATGGATGAGGAAAAGAAAGGCAAATCATAGTTCACTGCATTTGCTTTCCTTAGTGTGTTTTGATATGCCCTATTTTCCAGTTGATACTGAAAAAAGAAGATAACAAAATATGCAAAATTTTATGTATGAAACATGATGTACTGTATACATAGTGATTCTTTGTATGCCTATCGGAATCAGAGGTCCAACACATTCTGACCATCTTCTTTTATGAAGAGTTATTAATGCACTGGTAACTAAGTTACATAACAGTACATTAGAAAATAGCACAAAGAAAAAGCCCTTCTATTTCTTAACCTATAATTCATTATTTATCAGAGAAGCCTGATGGACTCTAAGCACTAAAATTTTAAAGAATAGGCATGATCTTTTTGTTCTGTACATATAAACTATGTAGAATAAGTAGAGTTTAATCCTTAATTGTAGCCTGTGCAGGCTATTGAAATTAAAATAGTGTGTTGTAAAACCATGTGGGTTTTTTTCTGTCAGGATCTCCCTTCTTTACTCCTGGTTTTAGTGTGAGGCAGAAAATATTTGTTTAAAATCCTGAATCATTCAGTTTCTAAAAAATGTTTTAGATAGTTTCTGTACTAGCTTAATTTGCCTCCACCACAGCTATAACAAAAATATCACCAAAAGATTTTTAAAACAAATTATTATCATGCAAACTTGTGATGCCTTTTTTTCCAGTACATTTAATTCTGAGACATGGCTGTTATACCAGAAGGAGGCAGTGAGAATCTGGTGTGATGGACTGAAGTGTAATTAGGGTTTCACTGCCTAGTGAGTTCACTGAAGGTTCAAGATTTGGATTTAGTATACCTAAAGACACTCAGTGCCATCTAAGATGCACTAAATTGTTAAAAAATCCCCATATGTTTGGAGCTGACATTTTCAACACAACTACAGACTTTTGCCCTTCACTACAGCTTTTAGGGGAGCTATCTTGAGTGACATAAAAAACCACCAGATGAGTATGTTTCTACAACCAAATTCCACATGCACTACCTTCCTAGTGTTTTCTACATGAAACTCCAGAGTTTCAGTTTCTTTTTTAAGGGGGAAGTATATGCAATCCTGGGGGTGGTCCCGTGGTGTAGTGGAGAGCACTCCAGACTCCGAATCCCAAGGTCGCAAGTTCGAGTCCCAGCACGGACCGTCCTCGGCAGTTCAATGCCTCCCTGCCATCCGATCCCGTCAGATCTCAGATGCTCAGCAGGGTCAGCCCCGGTTAGTACCGGGTGCTGTGACAGTCCCGAGGACTTCACTGTCACTGTCCAAGCTTGCTCGGCGTGGCAAAGGAACCTTAGGACTTAAACAGTGGGGCCAGTTCTGCGCACGCTGAGCCTCACCTGAAAAATCCACTGCTCAGGCTCGAAGGGCACACCCACGTGGGGAGAGCCCTTCCCAAATCTTTGTTCGTGAAGATTGGCCATTATTATTATATGCAATCCTGCAATCCGGGATCACTTTCTGGATAAGCCAAGGTTAATGATGTATTGTGTCATGTTTCTTTCTGAATTCAAAGTTCACCAGGTGCTTTGAACACTTCAGCATCTCAGCTCCTGCCTGCTGACATTGCGCCTGCGGCATTGAATGAAAGTTCAAATTTCAATGGGTCAATGCAAAATTCTTTTCTGAATCTAAATTTATAGTTAAAATAGAGCATAATTTTCAGATCTGTTTCTATAAATTTATATGTCCTCTTGTAGTTCTTGGTAAATTACTTTCATATTTAATTGTCAAAAATTTGTGCTCTGTGTTCATTAGCGGTTACAGTGTGTTATATCCTAGTCTGCTCCTTTGAAGATCCCCTTATTTTTGAAATTTATGTTTTTGTGGAAGTGAAGAGACTAAGTCGCTCTTTGTTCTTTCATTTGAGAGGTTAAATTCATACCTCTAGAAGAGATGTCTCACATGGCTCTGATCATTCTGATGAATCATCCCAAAATCTTCTCTGCTTATGTCTAGTGTGAACTCTAGGCATAAGAACTAGATACATTATGTTAACTGAACACATATTTTTACAGTGGCATTTCCTTCTAGGGAAAAGACATCATATAAGGTTATATTTACAGGTATATTTGATCATGGAAGTAATAAATAGGACTACAAGAGGTTATCTTGTCCTTGGATACATTTCTTGCACCACAAAGGCAGTAACTGTATTGTTCTTAAAGGATGGTTGTAAAAAATTTCCCTTAACAGATTGCACAGCCTTCCTAAGCAACCTGTTCTTGTGCTTCACTCTCGTCACTCTTCAAGATATTTTCATGATTTCTAATTTAAATTGCCTTTTCTGGAATTTTAGTTCATTGCTATTTATTTTGTCTTCAGACTACACAAAGATGGATGAATTTTCTTCTTTAACACCCGCTCTTAAATTCTTAAAAAGCTTATCATGTATACTGTAGGTCAAGATATATATACATATATGGCAATTATCATTTTATTTTCCTCTTTTAGACTGTCTCAAATTATTCCATATTCTTCCTAAGCCATAGTCCTTCAAAATACGAAAAAAAAAGCCAGCAGATGCTTTAAGAGAACTGAGATGACTAAAAATGTATTCTGAATGTTTTTAATGCACCATTCTTACATATAAATCCCAGAATTACATTTTATCACATGAAAATTGTCTTGTTAATCTCTGTTCAGAGACTGTGATCCAGTGTAGTATTAAATAATTTTCTACTGTACTGGTGGTACTCCATTCTAGTCTTGCATTCTTCTTTACCAAACTGTTAGATTTCCTTTTCTTTTTGTTATATAACATGAAACTATAATTACTACCACTTTTATGGGGATCAGACTGGAAATTTTTTTTCATTAGAATGCTAATAGTAGTGACAGTTTCTTTTAAGGTGAAAACTGTAGGTTAACATACGTATTTTTTCTAGACCACTCAACTTTCATCCTTCCATGTGAAAGGCAAATCAAACATTTGTCACTCTTGTTCTGCATCAGGACTATGCTCTATATTATTTCTCTCTGTAGTGCTGAGGACTATGATATCCTTAGTAATTTATTTCCTACTTTAATGAGGAAGGAGAAAGCAATTCCTTTCCCTTATTTTCCATTAAGGAGGAGTGTATTTTTCTGTTCCACTTGTTGCTCTGAATTTGGTAATCCTCATTCAGTGAGTAGTCCCACAGAGGCTTCTTGATCTTGGAGGTCTAATATGTGGTACATACAGTCAGCTAGAGGAATATTCAAAATGATCAGGAAAGAACTGGAACAAAAATACAATAAATTACATTGTCAGTCCTTAAGAAGTAAGTAGAAAATACATAAAATTAGACCATTCAAATAGTCTCTTTTCCGTGCTGAAAAATACCTTCTCTGAAAATAGAGAAATTCAACTCTTCTGGTGGTTTTGGATGTGTTTATCATGGTTTGTTTTACCCAGCAGGACCATAAATCATTTTTAGTGTATAGAAAATCTACCGCAAATAACTTGTAAAAAAAAAGAAGAAATGTATCGTGTTGCTCTTTTCTGTCATGATAATAAATGAATGCACAATAAATGAACATTTTGTTGTTCTTATTTGTAAAATAGTGTCCCAAACTGGGAGTAGTTTCATATAATATGCCTAGCACCATGTGTCCTAGTTCAGCAGGTGGGACCTGTTGTCACTGTGTGGGGGTGATCAAAGCTATGTATTCTACCCCCTCTATTCATTCCCAAGGTCAATGGCCCATTTGCAGCAGCTTTCCAGGGAGTCGTTAGCACCTCCATTCCCAGCCTGAGGGGGCGTAGGTGCTAATGGGCCATCAACAGCCCGAAAATAGCCCATGACTCACAGAGTTAATCACCCATTGTGTGAGTCCCCGCCCCGGGGGAGGGACTGGATGCTCCCTGAGGGTACAAAAAGGGGTAGGTAAGAAGACCATGGGAACCTTTTCGTTGGACCCAGAGGAGCAGCAGGACCTCGACAGGAGGAGACCACCACTCTGGACCAGCCATCACCTGCACCAACGGGTTTGTCACTTCCTTTTGCTTTGGACTTGGGGAAGCCACACGGGGCTCAGCACAAGGCTAACAAACCCCTTTGGGTTTGTACCCCAGGGTACTGGGTTACACAGCTGGGTTCTGGGAGTTGGAAGCAATTTCCCTTTTGTGTCAGTATATTTACCATAGTATTATTATTAAATTGTAGCTCTGACTTGCAATCTCTCTCGTGTTGAGCTCATTTCTCCTGCTGGTTTACCTCTAAACCAGCACACCATGGAATCTGCACATCTTTTGCACAAATGACTAAGAGGAGTAGCTTGTATATGTTTGTATTGCTTTTGTGTGTCTCTTCCGGTCCCTAATGTTAGAAAATGTTTTTTCTTTTAAATTACAAATTTGTTTTAAGCATTCAAAGTAATTAATGTTAAAGCTTTGAGGTGGATCTGCCTTTTTTCCCCGAGATTATGTACATAAGACAGGGGCAGAGGATTCCATTGCTAAATAACAGTTTGCTAAACTAGAAAAAAAAATGACCTGAAAAAACCCACCTAACTGTTAGACCTTGAAATATGAGCTTACAAATAAATCTTTGCATACTACATACTGCTTGGCAGAGCAAATATTTCCTTCCAGCTTTCTGCTGGTAAAGTGACTTTTACCTGTTTTGTGTGTTGCAACACACTCTTGACAGTCTGCTTTCAAACTGTTGGGTAAATTTCTAATGTGACTTGGCAATGACTGCATCCTACCAGCATTAATAGTATCATTTTTTTTTCACTTGTGGTGTAGGTTATGTTTTGAATATCTATATTCTTGAATATTTTTTGATACCTGTATTGCTTTTCTTTGCATTCAAGATGATGCTTGCAAATGGACATAATCACAAGCAGCACAACAGTTATCCTCTTTGGTTTAGCAGCAACTTTTAAAATGAAAATAAAACATTTACAGTACAATGGAAAATTTAAGTAAATAAATAAACAAACAATAAGAAAACCCCAAGTGAAGCATTATTATTTGGGAAGCTCTCACTTCTCTTATTGTCACCAAGGCAGAATTTTAGAAAGTAGTCATTGTGCCTATGTTCAGAATAAGCGATGAGGTTGGGATCTGCTAGGGGAGAGAAAGACTTGGACACAGGTGCAAAGATGGGTGGATATGGATGGCAGTTTGCAAAGTCTGATTGAAGCAGACTGGAGCTAGAACTTGCAGGAGGGTAAAGAACTGGGTTGTGTGAATTTTCAGCTGAAATACTGCTGTTCTGAGGAAGAAGGATGGTGTTTATTGGGTAGATGAGCTTTAAGTCTGTGAAAGACTGCAGCTGTGGGATAATAGTGCTTGGACCCACAAGGCCAGCTAAAATCAGACAAAACATGGAAATAATTGATTTAGGAGAATCAGTGATGAGAAGCAGCATAAAAATAATAAATATTAAGACTATTATGTAGGAGAAACTAAACAATGTATTCAGGGATGAGAGTCTATTAGTTAGGATTTCTGATGCAAAATAATACAGAAACAGAAAAAAAAAAAGTTATAGCAAGACAAGAGGAAAATGGAAACTGGACTCTTTTCACTTCTTTATCTCCAAAGAAGCGTATCTTTAATTAATAAACAGTTGTAACTGTCTTCAGTTGGTATCTGTATTGCCTTGTTACTACTGCCTTTTCTAATGAATAGCAACCTAACCCATTACAAACTTCTCCAAATACATGTAAACCCATGATACAGCATAAAACTGGATAGTAAAGGGAATAATGAATAGGTCATACAAGCAAGGAATGTGCACGTGGAATGGTTAGATTTCTCTAACATAGCATTTTCTCTGACAGCTCGAAAGGCGAAAAGTACTGTATAACATTGTCTCTAATTTCCTGCAAGAGAAATCTGAACACATCTGTTGAAATTGTAACTGTAATTTGCTAAGAAAGGTATCATTCAAATCTACAACGACTGTTATTTCATAAGGTATTTCATAAGACTTAAGTAAAGTCCAGTAGTTTCAGAAAGCCATAGTCCCCTGAGAAGCTTCAAATATCCAACAACAGAAAATCTATTTTATAGCAGAATTTCATAATTACTTTTTAGGCCATTGACTTAAGAAAGATCTTACATTTTTCTTTAGTTTCACATAATGGATGTTGATCTAAAGTAGAAACAAATAAGGTATTCTATAATTTTTTTTTTTTTTACTTTTTGAATCACATAATGATTATGGTATGAAATAACTAGAATAACTAGTTTATTCTGCCTGTTTTACATATGATAATATACTGTTTATCACTGTAAAAACTATCATCCAGTATTTCATTAAATTTGTGACCAGCATTTGTCATGTCCTGCTTGTTTCCATTTTTTTTTTCCTACAATGAAAATTTGTGTGGCAGGTGGCATATTTTGCCTTGTTATTAGTGTTGCAGCTGTGCTGCTTTTTAGTGCACATGTCATTTTGTACAAATTTGGGAGAAAATAAGGTCAGAAGAAAGAGGTTGTATTCCTGCCAAGTTTTGCAATTATTTTAGCTGCTAGGGAAAATTATATTTTTCACATCTGAGTTGTGAGGTTTGTGAACAACACATATGACCTCCATCTGGAGAGACAGGAAACTTCAGAAGAGTTTGAGGAAACATCATCTCCTCAAGGCCTGTGAAATAATTTGATATTCTTTACTTTTTTTTCTGATACTAGGACAGACAAAAAGTCTTTTTCAGCCCATGTTTTCTTTTTGCAGTGACCAGTTAAGTACATGAATTCATCAAACGAATGCTGCGTCCCCTAGAACATGCTGCTTGCTTCCAGCAGTCAGCTGTGTACCAGAGACTGTATCCATAGCTTTCCCACCATGAATTTGTTGATTTACCTTTCAAACTTTTTTATATATTTTCTTTTATCTCATTAACTTCTGCAAGTTTGTGTGGTGTTGTGGTTCTGCACTTCAACTGTGTGTTGGACATGTTGGATGAAAATTAAATTCTTTAATTTTTTTTTTTAAAGAACCCCCAAATTGTTGCCTGAACATTCACAGATTTTTTTTTTTACATCTTGCATTGTGAAAAAATGAAAGGTATTTCTTTTTCATGTGATTCATGATTTTATAATAATTTATCATATCTCCCAGCAAGAGTCTGTCATTCAGTAGGACAGTTGCTACCAATTCTTGTAAAGAAGCTATTTTTTTTCCTATGTTCCTCCCTGTCACCTATGTACTTCATATGTTTTTATTGAAACTTTTCTGAGATGGGAGATCAGGACCCACACGCAGTATTTGTCTTAAGTACTCACTGTGGGTTTACATCATGGCACAATACTGGTTTTGTGGTTTGTTCTTTATTTTTCTTTCACACATGCTAATTGACTAACTGATCTCTCTTGAGCAATAAGTTAATTTTTTCTGTAAGACTACTTCTGCTGCCTCTTTCCTTAGCAATAAATAGCTTGTTGATTTTGGTGGGTTTGTTTTTTGGGTTTTTTTCTTAATTTCTTTTTCAGTTTTCTTTTGTTTTGTTATGAAATTATTGAAAGAGGTTTTCATCTGTTAAATTAATCCCCAGTCAGCTATTATCATAGACAGTTCTTTTTAGTCAACTTTTTTTTTTATAATCTATACACCTATTCTTTAAAGACTGTATTGATATGTTGATATTCATTTACCATCAGCTTCTAAATCAGTGCATTAGAAGAGTTTCTATAATATCCATACTTTCCCTTTTAATCAATTGTTTAAAATATTTTTAATAAATTGAATTGATACAGTTATTTTTTAAAAGTTAAAATATTTCTAGAATGCATTTCTTTAACTTTTTAATTTGTTTGACCATATTGAGTTTGACTATATTATGACCTTCAAGTGTTGCATCCTTTACCAAATCTTCTGCAAAAATGAAGACTAATATATCTTCTGAGGTGTTCCCTCATAAATCATTTCAAGGAGTTGTCGATATGAGACATAAATGTCACCTCCAATGGGCATAACTGTTATGGAGCCTACATATGCCAGCTAAATTCATTAATGTTGTTTATTCTTATTGTTACCTTGCTGGGTCTTTAGGCAACACTATAACCCTAAATACTTTCCTTTATCTATATTGCTGTGAGTTTCAGTACCTTAAGTTTCTGCGTTCCTTGTTGATATGGATGATTAGTAGTTAACATGATTTAATGTATGACTCAGTGTTCTACTGGTTTAACCTGTAATCTGTCCCTCTATAAATATCCTGTCCTCCCATTACTTACCTCTTTCTAATAAGTATTTGACATGCATAATAAATATCAAATGGCCAATCTTCGTGAACGAAGATTTGGGAAGGGCTCACCCCACGTGGGTGTGCCCTCCGTGCCTGCGCAGTGGATTTTTTAGGTGAGGCTCAGCGTGCATAAGATGTGAGAAGGGCTCACCTCACGTGTGCCCTCCGAGCCTGCGCAGGGGATTTTTTAGGTGAGGCACAGCGTGCGCAGAACTGGCCCCACCGTTTAAGTCCTAAGGTTCATTTGCCACGGCCGAGCAAGCTTGGACAGTGACAGTGAAGTCTCCTTAGGACTATCTACAGCACCCGGTACTAACCGAGTGCTGACCCTGCTGAGCATCTGAGATCTGACAGGATCGGATGGCAGGGAGGCATTGAACTGCCGGGGCCACCCGTACTGAGACTCGAACTCGCGACCTTGGGAGTCGGAGACCGGAGTGCTCTCCACTACGCCACGGGACCGCCCCAAATATCAAATAAAACCAGTTATATTATACCTTAAAATGACTAAATGATAAAAAAAAATCATAACATATAACATTCAAAGCCTCTGAAAGTTCCTAGGATAAAGCAATGACTTCAAACTTTCAGGCAGGCCTGGAAAAATTTCCTTTCAAATCTCTTGTAGATCTGTCTTGAGGAGGAGAGTCATACTTTGTCCCTTTAAAAGATAACTTACTCTAATTTGTATTCCAATAATAACTCGGCATTAAAGTTTCATAGGGCTTTTGCTGTGCTTGCTTTCAGAAAAAGTTGCTAGTGACTCAGCCTATACATTTGATCTATACATAAACCAAAATCCTTTAGGGTGGAAGCTACACCTTCTCTTGGCAATGATGTTTAATAATCTTCCCTTGCAGTAAGAGCATATTGAAACATTAGGCATTTTACTGTTTAAGACATCATTTCTGTACCCAGCTCAGATAATGGAGTTTCTTGATTGCCTTAATATTCTTAGGTGCTGTACACTGTCACTAGGCAGAGAAGTCTCTAAAGTAACTTAGTCTGGAATAAAATCAGCAGTTTCATCATCTAGATGAAGTTATTTAAATAATGATACTTTGACTGCAACAAAGAAGATTGAGTTGACAAAACAGCAAGATTGATACTTTTGTTTCTTGTCCATTAAATCAAAGCTTTCTTGCCCAAGGCCATTAATCTATTTCTGCGTTTCACTCTGCTCTTATGGATTTAGCATAAGTTACATTCTTTCACCATTTAATGGCCAGATTTACATTATCAGTACAGGTATCAACATCAGCAAATTAAATTTTGTTATATGCTTGTTACTGCAGTCTTTTATTAATATTATAAAATATTGGAAATTTTCTTTTGAAATCTCTATGTACAATCAGTTTAGGACTGGTCATGATTTTTTTTCCCCTCAGATGTTTTACTATTTTTCTCTCTATCAATAAAATATTTTATTATGGCTTTGATTAGTAATTAGAAATTGGTGCCTGCAAGATGGCAGACATCATCAGAAGGACTAAGGCCTCTGCTATACCTTTTGAAGCAAAATGCAGGTCTTTGTGTCCCTTATATATGTTTTTCAAGCTCTAGAAATCAGTACATGGTTTTTAGCACAAATTATAAATTAAATGATCCACATTTCCCTGGAAAATGATTGCTGTCATGCTTTGCAGTAGACATACACTTACTTCGAATTATGCTTCATTAATAAATGTGGAATACTGAATTTTAAAAGCAATGGCATTTCTTAAAGCTTTTAAAAGGTAATATGTCAGTTGCTAATATACTGGCTATAATTTAAATGCTTAGAGAGGACAAAACAGCAGTCTTAATACAAACTACCATTGCAGATGAGAACAATGAAGTGTACATAGATGCCTTACAATGGATTTGAAGAAAAAAAAGTTCAAACATTTTATTTTTGGCACTTAAACTCTCTTTTTCATATGATTTTTGTGTTTAACTCAACTCATGGTTCCAATACACATAAAACTGAATAATTCCATTCAACAATATATAAAAACAGGTGTTTCACTACACTTGTTGCAATTTAGGAGAGATATTGAAAGTTTAGTGAAAAAATTCAAGAGATAATGATGTGCTATTGAACATCATTGATACAAGTTAAAGGATTAATTGGTTTCACTTGATTCAAATGTGAAATACTAGGATTCACATTTTAAAGGGAAGTGGAGGGGGAAAAAAAAGAGTATGGTTTATCAGTTTAAGATGATAGGGGTTGAAATGAAATCTTTATGTTTGGGTAGGTAAACCTTGATTTTTAGATTTGCATTTTGGTGATTGAGGGAGATGTGATTCTTGGTGGAGACTGACATTCTATTCCTGCCAACCACAGTAAAAGTTAAAGGTGGTTTCTTTCCTACTAAATTTTGCTCACTTTTCATCTAAAGAGAAATCATAGCTTTAAACAAACAGGTACAAAAATTTTGGGTTTCAGGTCTGATGCAACACAAGTTATCTGTAAAAGGGTATTGCATTTATTTCCCATGAAGCAATTCTTAGTCATGAGGCATTAAGGTCACTTGAGTATGATTGCAGATTGAATTAGTGGTGAAGCTAGAAATGGAATCAGAAGTCTTTTATTCCCTGATCAGTGTCATGTTCATTGGACTATAGCCTTTTATCCTTGCTCTTTCCACATGGGAAAGTATTTAGGTGCATTAGGAGTTCCTTGTATTGTGCTGTTCATGCTACTTCTTGAGTCTTTGTGACGGGTGGAATTTGTTGAGTTTCTGCTGTCCATATATTTTGTGTGGTGTGATAGTAGTGAAAACAGAGAAATTCTGGTTTATTTACCCCTTTGATCAACAAAAGAGAAAGAAATATTCTATATAATTTCATCAGAAAACTGACAGAAGTCATAGTCAATATCATAACGCCTTCATCTTTTTTACCTCTCAGCAAAGAAAGAATTTAGGAAACCTCACTTGCTTTAATGGATTGAATGTTTCTAGATTGTATCTAGAATGCTTGATATATACTCAGACTTTCTGAAGGCATTGTCCTGGAAATGTTCTCCTCCCAGGAGCAGGGGAAAGGGATAGGTAGCACTGCATCTCTGCTTTGACCTCCGTGGAGAGGTGGGAAATAACAGTGTTTTTTCACCAAACCTTATGTTTTCCTGCTCTTGCGAGAAGCAGAAATGAGAGTCAGCTCTGCAGTAGGGGTGGCAATATCAGCTGTAAGGAATGCTGTTGCATCTCATCTTAGTCTGCCCCTGCTAGCAGAAGTTATTCTCCATTCTCCTGATTTTAGGGAACAGTAGTTAACAGCTTCAAGCTATCTAAACTTGCTTTTCAAAAATGTTCAGCTCACATACCAGTTTGACATAGTGGACTGATATGCAGGATCCCACAGAGCACTGCAGTGTGTAGTGTGGCAACTAAGCAAGTACAAACCCAGAGTCAAACCAACTTTAAGTATGTGGTATAGTAGATGTAATATAATATGCCAGCCATTTGCTTATTATTTAGATGTGATTGACTCTCAATATAAGAGCACAGGGACTTCAGCAGGATGGGTACAATCTGGCCTGTAGCACTTCCATTTAACAGTGAAGATAGCATAGATGCAGAGAGGGAAGAGAGCAGGCAGTGTGGGCATTGAAACTTGATGGGGAGAGAAGGAAGGTGGGAGAGGAAATAATTCAGATTTCCTTAGATGCATAAATGACCCTGCATTCCTAATTAACAGTGGAGAATGCCTCCTTACCCCAACACTCATTGCTTTACAGTACAGAAACATGTATTCTGGAGATGAAATAGACTGGGAAATTCTTGGTGATAAGATAGAGGGAAAAACAAGTTCGATGCTGTGTATATGCTAAATATGTATTTTTTCCTGAAGTGATTTCTGATGTGAAGGTTTTCTTTTTGAATTCTATATTCTCTATGAATAAAGACTCATTCTACGGTCACCAGAAAATGTTACTTTTAGGCATCAAGGCCTTTTTTGCACATTCTCCGAATTTTCAAGAAATACTTGTCACTACAGTAGAAATCTTGTCTGCAATATTTTAAATGAAGACATCATGACATCTGACAGCATATATTTTCCTAAGAACTGAGGAAGAGATAGGCACGTCCAAACTCTCACTGGAATTCTTTTGGACTCTCTCTGCTTATTCTGCCTGTCTCTGTGTCTTCTACCTTAGCAGTCCCCCTTCTGTTCACACACCCTAAAACAAAACAAAACAAAACAAAGCAAAAAACCCCCTCAAAAATACCCCCAAACAAAGAAACAAACAAACAAATTCAGCAAGAGCTATGAACAGTACAGTGTTTATAATGCTAAGAACAAAAAAGTAAAAAAAAGGTCTTAAAGAACAAGAGTAATTTCTGAAATAAATTTTTTTAAAAAGTACATGCATATTGTTTGAAAATAAATATCCGGCAAGTGATTTTTAAGACACCTGTTTAGGATGGGGTAGAATTTAGCACCATTTATTTTTATCTGAAAGAAATATTACTTCAATGCTTTAAATCCTCTCATTAAAATTCAAAAAGTTCTTTAAAAGAACATCATACCTTTTTCCATGGGAGCTTCTCAAAGCCTCCAAGGGTCATAAGAATTTTCTTTCTCTCCCTTCATTCTATAATCACAGTGAATTCCCTAAGGAAATAAGAAAGAACATAAGATTTATTTTAGAGGCCTTTTTTTTCCTCTTTAACCTAATGGAGACATTTAAATTTTAAATATATTTAACGATTTCTGCTTAATAAATACTCTGATTCTGTCCATAGAATTTCAGATTTTATGAAATTCTATTTTCTTGCATGTTTGCACACCCTCATTCTGTGTACACCCTCATTTGCCTTCAAAGATGTTTGAAATTTAATGGCATTCTTTGTGTTGGAGGGTAAAAATAATTGGATAGAATTAGCAAAAGCATATTTTAATTTCCAAGATAGAAAATAGAAGGACTTCAGTTACAAGAAGCAGGTAGTGACAGTGGAAGAACAGCTGCTTACTGTTTACTTTAATTAACAAAGTTGGAACAGCCAGTGGATAATTTAAGAATAATTAGTTTTGAAAGTGGTTGAATCATATTTTGATTACCAATAATTGAATACGGAGATCCCAAAAGGGAAAATGGAAATTACGTTTTCGTTCAATACTATTCAGTTTATCTCCCAAACAAGGAAAACTATGGAATTACACACAAAATACTATTGGTGATTGCCTTGTCTGGTAATGTTACTTTCTAAATACCAAAGTTTAAACCACTGCACTTAAGATCTTGTTTCTAATTTTTCTAATTTTATTTTTTCATTAAAAATATGATTACTTGAAAAGAATTTGTAAAAAAAGTAGCTACATAATAATAAATATTTTAAAACATTTAAAAAATAACCTGATTTTTAGGAAAAAATATAGTTTGTTTATATCCTATCCTATCCTGCAAAGGCACAGATACAGTGGACACTGAAGTGTGAAAGTCAAGGCTGAATTCAGGACTGGAAAATTTCAGATTTCTTACTTCTTATCCATTTCATGATGAGTAACATAGTTTCCACAAATAAGATAATTGAGCTGTAATAATTTTTCTTTGAGCTTTTCTGTGCTGTGGACTGCTTTCTCTCACTCTTTGCAGAATTACATGGGAGGGGAGAGCCATAAGGGATTTGAGGGAAGAACAAGGTCTTTCAGGTCCCTCAAGACATCTCAAAGATGTCTTCAGCATCTGGGAGCCTTTGTGATGTCCATATGTTTTGGAGGCAAAGTATTTTTCAGATGAGATAGGGCAAATCTAAAGTCTCAGACAGAATGCTTCCTAAGGGGCTGAACGTCTAAATTACTCAGCCAGGTGTATGATTTGCCTCAGAGGCTTGGCTGGGTCCCAGATTACACAAAAAGTAGCTTGCGTTCACAAGGATGTCTTGTTTATGCAGTTAGCATCAAGAGTCTTAAAGAGTATTACAGTATTTTAGATCCTTTTTTTTCCTGAAGGTAATTGATGAAGAAAACAGTGAAACATAGGAATTACAGTATTACAAAACATTAAGTTTTACAGTTTCATTTCTTTTTAGCAGGTAAAGCCAAACCTGACTTGTCAGCATCGGGTTTTCTGATTTTAAGCAAATTCCATTACAGTCACTAAAGCTATTGGGTAATAGCCAGCCTATCAGGGAGGTCAATTAGCCTGACTTGCCTTTTTTTCGGTTTCTGATGGTGGAAAACATCATAGCTTGAAGCTATGTGTCTTATGAAAAAAAAGGCTTTCTGACCATGACCTTTTTAGGATATTTTTCTAATTTTATCTGTATACAATCATATTGACTTTATGGATTGTTCAACTTTGTGTTAACTGAAAGTAATTTTGAGTTATAACTTTGAAGGTGCTATTCCTGATATTCTATAAATGTGGTCTCAGAATGTTCATATGGACTATATTTCTTGTCACTGGAATTGCCTGAAGGGCTTGCTAAATGAGAGGAAGAGAGATAAGAGATTATTCTTCCAGATTTGAAAAGGCTATATTTTAAAAGTTTTTTGAAAGCACATGTCAGATGTGACTTAATTAGTGTTACTGGTATATGCTTTCCTGACTCTTTGATTATTATGTTTTCTCTCTGTATTCTACCTCTTGGAAGTTATATCATGCCAGGAGGCTGAGCTTTTTGTCATAATTCTCTCATGTTCATAACAATTTTTTATTCTTTTTTAATTTAATCATAGAGTATGGAGTACAAGTTCTTTATTTTCAATTAGAAGCTTTATCCCAAGTTTAAATGTCTAGGGTGTTGTTCTTCAAATGTATGAAGATTAGTAACTAGAAATGGGAAGAACAGCACTTTGTAAACTATTGCACATATGTGGCATCTGCCATAAATATGAGTTACTACTTCTGTATCACAGACATTTGCTTTAGAAATAACCAGTGTGTTTTCTGTGCTGTGCAAGTCGATGTATCGAATTTAGTTTTGTAGTTAGCTTCTCTTGTGGGAATAATGGATATTCAGTGTTGCTGAAAATGTTGTATCGATTGACTTAAGTCGTGACACCTAAGATTAGTGAAAGTGTTCATAGAATCATTATGGTTGGAAAAGACTTCCAGGACTGTAGAGTTCAACCTTTGCCTAAACACCACCATGTCAGCTAGACCAGAGCACTGAGTGCCACATCCAGTCGTTTCCTGAACATTTCCAGGGGTGGTGACTCCACCACTTCCCTAGGCAGCCCATTCCAATGCCTGACAACAATTTCAGTGAAGAAATTCTTCCTGATGTCCAACCTGGACCTCCTCTGGTGCAGCTTGAAGCCTTTTTGTCTTGTCCCATTGCTAGCTGCATGGGAGAAGAGGCTGACACCTGGTTGGCTACAACCTCATTTCAGGTAGTTTAGAGAGGGGTAAGGTCCTCGCTGAACCTCCTTTTCTCCAGGATAACTACCCCAACTCCCTCAGCCATTCCTTATAGGACATACCCTCTAGGCACTTCATCATTGCTGTCTAGTCCTGTACATTCTGCAGGACCTAAATGTCTTTCTTGAAGTGAGTGGCAAAGAACTGGACACAGCACTCAAGGTGTGGCCTCAGCAGTGCTGAGTACAGGAGGACAACCACTTTCCTGGTTCTGCTGACCACGCTACTTTTGGTACAGGACAGGATGCCATTGGCCTTTCTTGGCCATCTGGGCATGCAGCTGGCTCATGTTCAGTGGGCTGTCAACCAACACCCCCAAATCCTTTTCTGCTGTTCACATCTTTCTATATTTGAATGCTGTAGGGAAATTATTAAATAAATTATTGAGTCAAAAAAAACTTGATTTCCTTGGTTGTGGAATATTAACTTGTATGCAGTAAGAAGGCAAGTCTGTTGCTGGATTCATCATTAACTGTGAATTGCTCATCTGTTCTAATCGGCTGTTCTTGCTGAAAGACCTGTCCCTTTGCTACAGTAAGAGTATACAATATAAGAGAATAATCCATAGCTAAAGGAAGTAGTCTGCATTAGTTATCCAAGCATACTTGCTTTGTCATTCTTGTTTTCTCCCCATCCCACTGTTTTTTTTCGTGCTATAGGCTATTAGCACATTCTCTTTATTTACACCACAATTTGACTCCAGTCACCTTGTTGTTCTCTACAGCTCTGTGGTTGCCCCAACTAAACAGTACCTAATTCCTGTTGTCAAGCAATCCTGATCCTCCTGTTTCTCCATCCTATGTTTCATTATCTTAGTCTTTAATGACTTTAGAGTGCAAGTTTTCCCTTCATAAATAGGAAACAACATCAATTTTCATAAAAATGATATGTAGGGATTTAGTTTTGTTTATTGTCATCAATCTAGATAACCTATCGTTAATGAATTCTTTTGTGAAAAAATATCTGATGCCTAAAATTCTGTAGCTTAACTTTCTTATGCTATCTTTCACAGTCCAAACACTCCTTGAAATAAAACCCATCTTCTGATATTATTAAACATCTTCATATTACACTTGGTTACCCTTTTTATTCAGGAGCAGTATGCTTCATCTGTCTATATCTGCCCTTTTGCATCTCTTAGCTAGATTATTTTTTTCTAAAGGTCTAAAGTTTAAGGTAATGGACCTTAAAAAAATAACTATTGTCATAATTGCTGAGCTATCATTGCCAACAAGGAAGCATACACATGGATAGATTGAAATGAATGCACTAAACAGGAGTAAACTATACAAATTATAAAATAAGTAAGAGAAAACGATCCTACCATCCTGGGATGCAGTTTAAACATTTGTTTAGCTAGAAAATTCTAGGTTTCTTTGCTAACAGTCAAAGAAGAATATTATGTGCAATATATATCATGGGTAAGCTAGACCCCAGGGTGCCTGGACACATCAGTGCTTCCTGTCATGTTCTGCTGCCTTATTAAGATTTATATTATGTAAGGTCTATCATGCATGGACTTGCTACTGAAGTCATGATCAAGCTTCAGTAATACCACTATTATTCGCTAAGTATTAAAATTTATTTCTAAGTCCCAAGTGTTCTGTTTGTACTCCATGTAATATTTTTTTTTGTGTAGTTAATCTTGGTGTTTATATCTCAGAACAGGATATATCTCAGAACAGGAGTGTTGCTAACTAAATCAGTTTTTGGTTGACAGCTTCAGAAAACAAAATATTTTCCAGAAGATTCAAGATTGGAGAATTAAAATGATTCATACTAAAGAAATCTCAATTGTTCAATGAAGTAAAACATAATGAATTTGAATAGATGTTCAGCAGTTGTTATTGGATAATGTCCCTGGCTTGAAATGTGTTTGTCTTGCTTCTGTGTCTAGTACAGATGCTGGGGTTAGCAAATTTATTAGTTTCAACCTACCATTAGGGCAAAGTGGAAAGGTGCTTTAAGCCTGTGATAACGAAAGTAGAAGTGCCACATAAGGACCCTGGGAAAACCTGGGAAGAGACATTTCCAGAGAGGTGTCAATTGCTCACAGTTTTGTTAACCTTTGTCCGCAACACAAACCAAGAACACAGAAACAGTTACGAAAAATGGCAGAATTCAGAAAGATGAGAAAACCCATTTGTTTAGTATTCATAGAGGTGGTGTCTCCTTTGTTTATTGATGACTAGAATAATTTGAATATCTACATTATATTTTAAATTAATTTCTAAAATTATGCCCCAAAATCACAGTCTAATCTATCTCTGCATAGTTACTATGTGAAAAATATCTCTGCCTTAATTTTAACTTCAAGCTCTGGCTTCATTTGCATGTTTTGTTCATTTGCATGTTTCTCCAGTTAAAAACAGGGGTAAAACAATATCACTACTGATATCTTTTTAATCTCTTTCATGAATGCCATTAATAAAATAAAATGTGAATCATAGAAATTACAGGTTTATAATGTAGTTTTTTATAGATTCAATTCTTTTTAGCAGAGGTGGAGTGTCTTGGGTCGAGCTGGCAAAACGCCAACTGCCCAAGTACAGAGAAAAACGGTTCTTCCCCCCCCGCCCCCAGCCAAGGGAAAAGGGAAGAAGAGGGAGAGGAAAAAAAAAACTCTAAACCAGGTTTATGCTGAAACGAACTACATGTATTTATACAGAAAAGAGAAAATTAAAAGAAAGCTACAATATAACACACTCTTACACAAGTTTTATATAACAAGAAATAACCTCCCACTCCCAATTAATACAAAGTATATTACTCTAGATTCATAAGCACTCTAACAGACTCCTAGCAAGAAACAGAAAGAGTAACAACAAAATATTTCTGCTTCCCTGAACTCAAACAAACTGCAAGCAGTGGCAACAGCAAGAGCAAGGCCCACTCCAACAAGGCAGCAGCTGCAACACGTTCAGCTCGCACCTTGGCCATGGCAGAACTGACTAAGCCACTCCCACACACTGGATTTTACTCCTATTGAGATGATGTAAGATGGTATGGAATACAATATTACTGGCTAAAAGAAATCAGCTGTTAGCTAGCCCAGCCCAGCTCAAGTCAGCTGACAATTCTAGGCCTAATCTGAATTTTAAAGCCTAAATTTAGGCCCACCTGGCTAAACCCATGACAGTGGAGGTAGTAGCAAACCTGACTGATTTGTTCAAGTTCCAGTCTGTCACAATCAGCCCATTTTTAGAGCGCTGAGAGTGTTGGTGTTGCCTAAACACTAACATGATCTAGTAAATTTGTAGTATTTTAAATGCTTGGCCAAATCTATAGAACATTTTCTAGGACAGCATACATTTTTCTTCACAATCTTACATGTCACTTGTCACTTCCATATAGTTGCCATTTATATAACTTTTTTTTTTTTTCAATAAAGTCTAAACATTTTTGTTTCTACTTCCATTAGTAATTCTGCCAGGAAGCCAGTCATTCTTCCACTAGGAAGGTATGATTCAGTATTGATGTTTATTTATGAAGCATATTCTTTTTTTCACTAGATGATGAAGTGAATGCATAAGCATTGGATAAGTTTAAATGTAAACAGCACTAAACTGCTGAATAGTACTTTGGGTTTGAAAATTAGGATCATAGGAAAAATGTATCTGCTATATTACAACAGACACCTTTAAGACTTTTGTTGTGAAAAAAAAATCAGTGTTATATCCATGTTAGTGAAGTTATTAATAAATTATACAGATATTTTGATAATTTTTTACTGGAATTTGTGAAGCTTTGAGCATTAAGAATGTTGAGCTGGTGTTTCCCATTCTTGAACTAGGAATTCACTATGCTAACTGGATGATGAAATTGAGTTTTGAGAAGGCACTTCCAGTTCTCTCTAGTAAAACAAAGTGGGTCCTTGTTATCTCAGCCTGGATGGTCCTGAGCATGCAGTCTGTTATGGATGATCCCCAGGTGTCTCTCTAAAGAACACTGGAGAAAAACAAATCTATAATCAAATCTGAATGGACTCAATTCAAGCCATTCTTCATGCTTAGTGTTTTCTATGTGCAAGTACTGTGACTTAAGCCTAGATTATAAGAAACAATAACTGTAAAAGCTTTTGTGGAATTTAGGCTACATGAATTTGATCCAAGACATTTACCTTAGTGTTGTATGTTCTTGCCACAACAGCAGTCTTAGCAAAAAAAAGAAAAAAGTACTACAAGACTGTCCATCACAACTCTCATCTTCCCCCGTGGACCCAGGACTTGTTTAAGCTTCTCTATGCATTTCAAGAAAACAAAGACACCTTAAAAAGCTTAATAATCAAAGATTATGGCAAGTATGTGACTTACTGTTGAGTTTCATAAGGTATTAAATGTGATTCCCATAACTTCCTGTTACACAGTATAGACTTTTCTATTATGAGCTGATAAGTCCACTTTCCAGACTCTTAGCCCCATACTCAGTTGACTAGCTGTGTTAACATGTCTTGATGTGTGCAATAGAAATCAAAATACCAATCTGCAAGATTCAAAACTTAAATGCCATTTGAAACTGAGAATTACTCAGAATGATAAAATTTTCTTATTAGAAATTACATGAATGTTCAGGGTAATAATTTGTATCTAAAAACAGTTACAGAAGAGAATTTATTTCAAATTTTAATTAACAAGTGTTAGCTGATAATTTTAACTGCCTGCATTAAGAAACTGATACTTTAGTAGTGATATATTTTTAGTGCACTATGATATAAAGAGTTTGGGTGTTCTGAATGTCTCCATGCAGGTGATGTGACTGTTTATTAATAAAAAACAATTACTCAGTTGAATAACTTGTCTCAACATGGAACAGAGGCACAACCTGGGAACATAATAAAATTGCATGTGGTGAGAATCAGCATATTTTTTCTATTAAGTGTCTGAGGTGCAACAGAGGGAACATTTTATTCTGAATTTACATTCCCTAAATAGTTTTACAGTTCCTGAGTATCTCATGTGTTCCAAGAGAAGATACATCCTGAAGAGAGAATGGCATTTTCCCAGAGTGAAATGGGAATAAGCTTTATTCAATCAAATGAATAGTCTAAACATGGAAGTAAAATTGCTTATTTCTGCCATAGCTCTTCAGCCAAGTGCTAAGCTGGGCTTGACTCGGTAACTCTGTTCTAAGGTATGTAGAGGTGTGTATAGACCTTTTAATCTTCATTATCAGAGCAAGTAAAGTAATGAGCAAGCTTTTTCCTTTTGTCTGACTGGTATAGACAGGTGCTGGCTGCCACTTGTAGGTACCATGATATAGACACATTCAAAAAAGTATCCTAAAAGCATAATTCAGGGGCTTAAGCACATGCATTAATAATTCGGAAGCTTTGTCCACTGCGTAGTAGTCAATCAAGAAGACAAGTGTCAGAATTTACACCACATCTAAAGCAGGCATCCTAAATTTCCTAATGTAGACTTATGGTATTATAAAGTGATAATGACATTTGGGAGTAGCTGTTTTATTTTTTTATATATACTTTGCCCCATGTAAAAGTATTACATAGCTGAAACTTTCTTACTTGTGAGATACTACACTGTAAAGATTTAAACCTCATTTTGACTAATGCAGGTGACCAGAGCTAGATCACAAATTCCAAAGTCTCTTAATGTGCTCTTCATTGTTTCATTACTTGTATAGCTCTACTTTCTCTAATTATTTGGTTTATAGAACTTCAGAAAAAAACCCCAACTAAATATTGAAATCAGATTATGATCAGTTAAAAAGCATCACAATGAAAATTGGAGGGTAAGAAAGAAAGTAAGGTGGAGGCAAAACAGTATATTAGATTACTTACAGCGAGAACAAAAAGATCTGCTTGGTCTGCCCTTGTACTCCTTTTTCTGAATAATTAAAGCAGTAAAGTATAACAGTCAAAATGTTATATCGACTCTCAGAATTAAAGTGGCTAAAAAGAAAATCTTGGCATAATCAATATAAGTGAACTATTAAGCTGAGAAGGGTCTTTCAAGGTCACTGTCTTTATTAATGTAAAGTACTTCCATATGTTAGCTCACTGTTTTGTATCAATTAAATTTATTTCATTGGGCATTATTTACCAAGGACCAGGTATCAGATATATCTTAAACTCACAAATCTTTAATTAATTATAATTTAGAAAGCTAGATTTCAAAGTTCTGACATCATCTGGTAACTTGGTGATTTTAACTGGTATTATTTTGCTTTACCTCACTGACTCTTTCAAGACTTATCTTCTACTTTTCCTAGATCAGTGTAAAATAAGCGTAAAATCAGGTATAGATGCACTGCAGAAGGGCTTCTTATT
>VWZD01005544.1:13947-40762 GCA_013396695.1 Sakesphorus luctuosus | reverse complement strand
GACTGAGTGTTGCTCTAAAGCAAAGTAGCAAAACAGATGAGGTAACAATACATGCTTACAATTAAAACTCAAAGTGTGAATCTCTCCAATTAAGTCAGTTGCAAGGGTTTGGGACTGTATACCATTTGTCACAATTGATTCCAATTAAACTCAGAGGTTCTCATTGTAAAGAATGGTGTGTAATCAATGAACAATTAAGACAAGAAGACCTTGAAAGTAACTTATTGCAGTAAATCCGATATTGAAATGGCCCAGGCACATTGCCATTAAACCACTTACAGCAGTGATAACATGCTGCAAGTAACAACAGTTGTTGCTCTTTTAACTTGGACTGTAGTGCAAATAGCTCTAGGTTTAACTTAATTTCCGGGAACAAAAAGCAACATCTGTCTGTAAAGCCTGGTCTGGAGTTTGCTGGTTTGTTCCCTAAACCCAGCTACTATGACTCCCATCTTTATTATTAGTAACTTAGAAAAGACAAATCAGGTCCTTAAGGGTCACATAAAGTTAAAGTTATTAAAAGCAGAAAAGTTGTCAATACAGGGAATGGCAAAGGTGAATTTAAGGACAACAGTAGCAGAAAGTTCAAATATATAATTTGCCCTTAGGTGCTATAATTAACTTTTATTCCAGGACTGAGGAAAGGAAATACAGGTCAAATGAACTTCTGGCAAGTGTCATGTGTGCAAACATGATTTGCATAATAATTTAAGGTTTTGTGGTCAAACACAATACCTCTTTGAAAGCTGTCTTGTCACTTCGAAGAGTTTTTGTCATGCTGCCTGTATGCAATCTTGTTCAATTAATACATTCCTTTTTCTTTTTTTTTAATTGCTTCACTAACACCTAATTAATCTTGTTCCTGATTATTTTTTTTGTTGATGGGATTTGAACCTTCCAAGTCAGGACCTATTTCATCTTGACTGTGTAAATGTTTCCCCAGGAAAAATACATACGTGTGGAAAATATAAATATATGTATTTATAAACATAGATTGGATTTACTGTCTTGTCATTATAACTATCCGAGTTAATTTAGGAAGACATTCTGCAAAGTATTATTGCATGACTAGTGATTAACTAATGATTGGAAAAACACTGTGCTGTGTGTATGCCTGGGCACATACCTTTTATGTTTCTGTGTTCTGAATTGTATATTGTTTTTTATGTTGCTGTACTATGTGGCCTTTAAATCAAGTTTCTGTGTATAACATACCTGCCCTAGTTGTTACACTCAAAATCTTTCCATGAACAAAAAAGAGGACATACCTTATGTGTGAAACAAGGAATTTATTGTTCATTTCTTTAAAATCCTGACAGTCTTTACTGAAACAAAACAAAGTTGTGATTACTCCAGAAATTATACTAAGAGTTAAAACCCAAATTAGTATTAGATGCCATTTCTAATATGGTTAAAATTGTTATACTCAACCTTCAATGAATGCTCCTTTTTTTTTTTTCACCAGGTGTTATGGTCATTCTTTTGTTGCATCTCTAGTCCTAAAGGAATCAGAGTGGGGTTGCAGTGTGTAAGCATCCTGAATTCTTACAGGAAGGAGTTTGAAGCTGGTGATGAAGTTTTTTCCTCCTCTTAGAAGGATTATATAAGTTTTCTTGTCATTTTAATGTCAGTGTGGGCTATTTTAATATTTTCTAACATGATTGACATCTTGCTTTGTTTTCACTGGTCTGCAGCTACATTTTATATCTCAATTTACAATACATAGTATGTTTTAGGTAGGTGAGGTACCTCTTTCTTTTGGGACCTCATTTATTACTCCTACGGCAGTTTTTGCCCACATCTGAAGTCTACATTTCATTGACAGATGACCCGATTAGAGCCCTGTAGACTCCAGTGTTACTCTTTTGCCGTTGTTTTTCAGATCATATTTTTGCACATAACAGAAGATATTACCTTTTCTTAGTATTCTCAGACCATCAAGCTACAAAGACAGTAAAAATTTTGTCTTATGAAAAATTCTGATTATAAGTACCAACGTAGTTTACCACTCACAATTTATATGCTTATCCAGCTGAAAGAAAACAAAATTATTTTTTCTAATTTTATATATATGCATATATGGGGTTTAATGACATATATGCCATTTAATGATGTATATTAAGATTATTTCTCTCTTTTTTTTTTTACCCCTAGAAATTAATCATATGCTATTTGGAAAATATACTTTTTTTGTCACACACAGTTAAAAGGATTCTTTTTTGTTGGTAAATTACTTATTAGACTGATGAAAGATTTTACTACATAATCACATTAAAAATCACTGTGTATTTAAAAAAACCCACCAAAAATATGGATATTTTTAATATCCCACTACTGAAACTACTTATGTATGTTTAGATAGAAGTATTTTTACAGGTCTAACAATGAAATTACATATAGAAAATTGACTTGAAATATGTCATGGACAAATCAAGTCCTCCCTGCTTGAGATACATTGCTATTTGGTTTGTTATTTTCCCTGGCAGATTAATTGTGTTTAGATACCCTTAAACAGGGTCATAATGCTGGAGGAAAAAAGTATGTGTGGTTTCTCTGTAAGGTATTCTTTAATCGGGAAATGAGAATTGTGTGTGTTGACAGATTTATGCGCATTCTGTCTTGCAGCATATGGCAGTACTGATAAGAACTTGTAATAGACTGTCTAAAGACCTCATATCTTTGCTATTACAGTGCTAAGTGCCTGACATCCCATGGTCATTTTGATCTTCAGTAGGAAAATAGTGAAATACAACATTGGAGCTTGAAAGATGGAATTGGTTGCACTCATTGGCTTTTCCTGAACAAGACTGATGGGGGTGAAAAAACCCCATGACAATCAGTCAGTTCAGTTACTTTTTCCAGTGTCTTCTGTTGTGCCAAAATAAAATGTCTTGATTTAAGTAGAAAGAATTGATTTATCCATCAAGTAAAATTATTTATGATAATGGTTTTTCTGATATCTTTGATTTAAGGACTACAATTTTCCTGGTGTATCTGGTGCTCTCAGAATATAATTACACTAATAGTATAGCTTTGTCTTGCATAGCGATTTGTGTGCAGGCACTAATGTTGCTTACTGTTCCTCCTCTAAGGAGGACATTCAGAAGCAACTCTAAAATGTAGGCCAAGAAATTTCAGGCTTGATTCAGAAATTTATGGACTCATCAAGTGTTAAACTTCAAACGTTTATCTCTCATACTGTATTACTACATAATCAAGCCAAATGTTGTAAGTAAGGGACTGTCAACAGTTTTAGTTTAAATGCTGATTTTTTGAAGTTATGACTTATCCACTGGAGGGGGCAGAGTGGGACGAATTGTGGAGGTTGAATGATCTGACACATTGGAAACTCTGGATCTCTTAGAGAGATGCGACTGCTCAGAAACCATGGAATCAATTCATGCAGCTTGGGTGGCTTTTGCCTGGAAACACAAGCAGGAGGAGGACTGAGTGGGAGTTATAGATCAAGTGGATGTCCATAATTTTGTCCTTGATACTGTAAAATATTGGCCCTTACCTACAAAGTCTTCAGAATCTATAGAAGCAGATTTACCTGTTTTTGTGAATGTACCAAATTTTTGTAATTTCTTGGATTGTCTGTCATGTTCAGGTCTTATAATGAAAGGTTCTGTGATTTAGGATTGAGTGAAGGCAATCAGGGGTGCCACAGGTGTCTGTACTTCAGAAAATGCTCTCATTCTCTACAGCACGAGAAAAAAATTGTGCATGCTCCTATAAGCTAGGGAATATACTCCAAAGAACACAAAGAAAAGCTCTGATTACTTTTTTGGTGACATTAAAAAGGGTAGAGCATATGAAGAAGGAAAATTTTGATAGAATATAAAGGTGGCAATTTGGATGACTATGATTTATCCACTTATTTTTTTCAGCGTAGAAATGTCTCAACTTACTTGAAAGAACCCATTTCAAAGATATCTACATTGACTGGTAGTCTGGACATGAGGATACTAGTTAATACTGAAGCTGTCAGGATGTCTTTTGTAAGAATACATTTTTAGTTTAATACAGTAAGTGAGGCAATGCTGTTTTAAGGGTTCATTTTGGCTTGTTTACAGGAACTGGTAGTAAATAAGGAGAAACACATTTATACCACGTGTTTGAAATACATAGTCATACTATCTATTACCACTTTAGATTATATGTCTATATCCTTTTATGCATTTAGTTTATGTGATACAATTATTTTGAAATTATATTATGCACAATATCTTTTAATATTTTGGGAGCTCGTAAAACCACATTTGCTAAGAAAAACCTAATAACTTTTGTATATTTGTTGCAAGGTACTGATATGCCAAGGACTACACAAAAAGATAGCCAAACTGCAGGAAATAGAACTTTTTTAAGACGATAATCAAAAAGTAACATTTTCAATAGCGACAAATTCAAATATGCCTAGGCATGATCATTCATAAACTGAATAGGGAGCTTTGAAACTTTATTGTATAGAGTGTCCTTCTCAGACAGGTATACCTTGCAGTGGTTACTTGAGGCAGTTTCATCTCACTAACATGTTGCTTAGAAAAGGGTCACCAACAGCACACTTATTTTATAGATGGTTTATTCATATCTAATGCAGAGGTAACACAAATTTGTATAAAGTGCACACTTCATTGTCATTAATTGTATTTACATTTCAACATCCAGCTAAGTAGACTGAAACCACCCTTAAGCCCAAGTGATTCTTTTCTCTTGGTACTTCAATACTCAGATGCAGATAGGCAAGTTAATTTGCAGGTTTGGGACAATTTTCTTGCATTGGCTACATCCGCCATCCTGTGTGCCACAGCAGATCAGTCAGCTGAATCTTTCTTATACAGTTCTCAGCACTGAAAGGTCAGACTGATACTGCAGGGGTTCACCAAAGAGAACAAAGCTGTGTCTTTCTCTCTAAGACAGTGTGGACAGAATGAGCCTAGGTAGGCAGTCAGGTCAGGAAACATGCCACAGGTTACTCAGCTTATTCACAGGCTTCACTGCTTCAAAGGACAGTTGTAGAGAGAGCCTCTGCCTTGGAGTGCCACAGCAATAGTAAGTTTTCAAGTGGAGGGAGCACCTTTCACATTTACTTGATACCAAAAAGTCTATGACAGATTTCATCACCGTTCGGCTTGTGTATTTCTAATTTTTCTTGTATATATAAGTAATTCTGTTTCATGGACTGTTCCAGGCAGTAAGTAGTGCTAATGCTCAATGTGTCTTTCCAGCTATGACAAAAGGGCAGAAGCAGTGACAAGTAGAGCCAGCCCAGAGAAACAGAATTATTAATTCAGCTTCCTTTCTTCTGACACAGAAATTTGTTGTCCCGCAATCTTAGAGCAGAGCAAGGGCCTGTCCCAATTCCAGCTGTGGGAAATATAGAATAGAACAGGTGTCTTTCTGAGGCCATTGATTCACAAAGAAAGAAATGGAAAGTAAGGAGTGAATTATCAGAAGATTGTTTTACAGGAGGTCTGATATAGCAGAGAAAGCAGATAGCTGTATGTGTCTACATACAGGGACTGTAATATCCCTGAATGTGCCTAGTACCGCAAGAGAATTCAGCAAATTAGGAATTATGATAATATTCAATTATTATTTATCATCATGTCCTTTAATCTTTACTGTTGTTGTTATGGTAGACGTGATGATGGAGAGTATTGGGTGAAATTCATGGGATAAAAGTCCCAAACAAAACCTTTTTCACTTTAAAATGTGTCTTTTGTTTTGCACAAGAATAAATTGAATGGTCTGTTCACTGGAGTTTTAATAAGACCATAAACTTTCTGCTCCATATGTAAAATGAAATAGTTGATTTAGTTTATAATGATACAAACAGGAAAAGCTACTGTAAAATATATATGATTCTCTGATATATGAATTTAGTGCTGGGAAAACTTACAGCATCTGATGCAGCTAGAAAAAAAGACATAAGAGAATAATTAAAAAAGGTGCACTAATTTATTTAAAACTCAAGGGTCTGCTTTCCAGCATAAACAAATATATTCTGCAAAAGATCATTATAAAAGGTAACCGAAGTTGCCAACTAATACAAGCTTCAGCCAAGGCAAAATATTCTTGCCTCTTCCAATCTTCTTGCCTGCAGGAATATGCTTTGTGCCAGACATAGTTAATTTTGCACTAGAAATTCATGTGGGACTGCCAGCTGGAAGCAGGCGAAATGAAAACTATGCATGTAAGTGCCTCAAACTACTGGAAATATGATGCTTGGCATTTAGATGTCAAAAAAATTGCTACTTGTTTATTGTCAAATAAAATGCCCTCAGACTAAGAGCTCATCTATAATTGAAGTTTATTTTTAAAGCAAACTTCAGCAACTTCTCTTTCTGCCCTTTCCACCCATTTTTATTGACCTGAGAGGGTCTGAAAGTGTGTTGCAACACCAGAGATTTCAAGCTTATGTGTTTTCAAGGAGCTATGGATTATGCTTAGATACTTCATCTCATGGGGTGAAGTTGAGATCAGCAAGTTCAGTAGTTTTCTGTCTCCACACCAAAAAAAAAAAATTGTGTGTGGGGGCAGTGTTAAAGGCTATGATAGAATCATGGAGTAATTCAGGTTGGAAAGGACCTCTGAAGGTCATTTGGTCCAAGTCCTGCTGAGAGCACAGGTGTATGTTGTTAGCTGAAATTATTTAAACAAAATGAGCTCAACATGGCTGAAGGGTAGGAGACATTTTTTTTCTTCCTTACTTACCTGGAGTGGATCTGAAGTGTTACAGATCAGATACAGCTCTGATACATATGGAGAGGTCTAGATTTGAAGACTGAAACTGTTCATGCTTATCTGAATGAGCATTTATGTGAGAAAAAAAAAAAATTCTTAGCTCCTGTGCCTTTTTCCCCCCTGTACTTCTCTAATAGTGCACAGTCATGAAGTCATGAAAGTTTCTGATAAGTCAAAGTCTATTAGGCTCTTGTTTCCACTTTACATGTGGTGATACATCAAAATGGAATCCAGAAGCATCTGCAAAAGTGCATTAAGTAACCCACCTAATTAGTTAGATCATCAGACAAGAAAGAGGCATATGATCTAGCTGATCATTCAGTGAAAGCTTATATTTGTTAAAGGGACTATCACTGTCCTTCATAGGTAATTCCTCTGACCTTAAGGATTCTATTGGTAGGATCAGGCCCTTCTTTTCTAGCTTTTATTTTATGGTCTCATGGTCCATTTCAGCTCCTTACCTCACAGGCATTCTTAGTGCATTGTTTTAACATTCAGATTCAAGAGCTAGGACACTCAGTAACTCCCAGGACTGCTATAGAAATTTCAACTATAACTATGAAATGAAATTTTAAAGCTGCTCAGGGTTTAAAGGCTGTCTCCTAGACACTTTTGGCTCTTTGGCTGCTTCGTGTAGCAAAGCACTACTTTATGCACACAGCAACATGGCACAAGCACGGCTTTTTGTGACATGGCCATGTCCGCCAGCTTTAGGGTGATAGAAAGAGATGAGAAAGGAGAAATGTTATGTAAAACAAAGAGGAAAGGGCAAACTATCCAATTAGTTTCTAAAGGAAGAATAATAATTTTAGCTGTTAAATGTGTCACTTCAGGCTTTTTAAAATACCTTGGTTTAAAGTAAAATACATGTTTTAGAAGCCTTATATGGTTACCTAATTGGAATAAAAATAATTTTAACAGATTTAACATCTAATTAATTTTTTTTTCAAGAAAAACAATTTGGGTATTTCTACTGTAACTTCTGAAATGTAATACTGCAATACATGAATTAATTTTTTCACTTCTTGAAGAGTTTTATGATGTCATAATGCAAAACAGCCTGCCTGGTCTAGCCTATTATATCGAGCTAGACAATTTTAGTTGCTAATGGAACCTTAGCAATCAAAGAACCCCTGGAAACTTCAGATAAAGCAAATATCAGTAAGAGAGGTTGAAAATAATTCTATAAAGGCATGATTTGTTAGTAATGGAGTTGTGGGAGTGGGGCAAATGGACAAGCTGTGGTCTAAAGGAAGCAGATGAAGCAAATGAAACTAATAAAAGAAACAATGGAAATTAAGAAGCAGGGAGAGATAGAGATTCAAATGATTTCTAAATATATTTTTTTCTCAGCAAGACAAAGTACTTTGATGCAACTATGCCAGTGATGAAATTCAATAGTTTTACTAGTGCATTACAAAAATACTTGACTTTATTAGGATTATTGATTTTAAATTAATGACTTCTAGTCTGCCATACAGATCTTATGAAGGTCATTCATAGTTTGAATGATAGCAAGGATTTTTCTGTATCAAGGATCTTGGAAACAATAGGAATAGAGAAGCAGCAGTGACTCAGTGAGGGCATTCTTAAGGGAAAAAAAATAAAATCAAATAAAAATACCCACTAGAACAATTTTGAATATATATTCCTAAAATCTCTAGCATGACTACCTGGATAAATCATATGATGTAAATGAAAATTCTCATTTTTGTACATTACTGGATATGTAAATATATTTTCTATAAATTTTATCCTAGTCCACTTTCATGGTAAATTGCTGAAAACTTTTACTTTCCATTGCAATAGGTCAGAGATTTACAATAGCTGAAAGATTTTTTTAACAGCTCTGCTAATGACACAGCATCTGCAAAACCCTGTTACGTGACTATTTTTAATCATATGACTATCCATCATCATTTTGTTTTGCTTTATTAGGGTCAGAGTTTGACATAATTCAACACCCTCACCATCTCAAAGGAGGATTTCCTGAGAGTGCAAAAGAGTGTTCACCTATTTCTTTCCAGAAAATAAAACCTTTGGATGAATACCAAGGTAAGGCTGTGGAGTAAAAAGCAGTGGAAAACAGTCATCAGCATTAATGTTTATATGGCCTGAAAGTGAAAGCACAGAAGAGAGAGATCTTGGTCAGGCTTTTGGGTTGGGGAATACCTGTATCCAGAAATTTGGTATCTAGCTTTAAACTCATTGTTAACAGAACAGGACAAAGTTTCCTTCTTCTTCCCCTTTCCTAACAGGCACAGGACCTATAAAGCACTTTCCTTTTTTTCTTTCCACTGTGTCAATATTTAATTTCGCAGCCCATGTAAGGTTACAACTCATTAAATACTATATAATTAGCATTCATAACGAAATGTCTTTTTTTTTACGCTACCAATAAAATGAGTCAAACACAACTCCAAACTGTAGTTGAATTGCAGGTACCTTATTTGTAACATATGAACTTGTGTTTCAACTTTCATAAAAAATACACAAAATGTTAGATATTTTGTTGTTTTTGTTAATCTATAGTGAATGCAAAGAATCTGCTCAATGAATTAAAAATAGATTAATTTCATTCACTGAATTAAAATTTTCCTTGTTGCAGCTTCTCTGTCATGTCGCTTCTATTATCTTTTTATATGTCTTGCTATTTCCTAGTGATGAAGAACTATTATCCCTTGGAGTCTTTTTTTTGTGTAGTTGTTTTTTTCCCCGAAGTTACCTCTCTTGGTTTCTTTTATATTTCTATTGAGCTGGCAATGTCAATATAGGAATTTTACGTAAAGTAATTTCTTAAATATTTTAGGGGTTTTTTTCCACTTGCTAAGGTTTGTCTAAATCTGTCACAAGCAAAATCACTTAATACTTTTTTTGTATTCTTCTTGATTCTCATTCAATTCCTGTTTCAAATTCTTCAGTAGATGTTACTCAGTTGTTTTGCTATTGTGGAATATTGTGGTTGTTTTTATTTATAGTAACATTTCTGTAATGCCGTAACTCAAGGGTGTAGTTATTCTGTTCCCTAAACCTCAGTACTCAAGTAATGAGAATGGTATTGGAACAGGACAGAGTTAGTCATTTGTTTGGTTTAGAAAGTGTGCCTGCCTGACTTTTCTTGCTTCTTTTTTTTTTTCTTCCTAGTTTTTTAGAAAGTTCGTTCTGGAAAGGAAAAGATGTGACTTTCTATATTTACTACTTTATAATAACATTCAAAAGTAACTATAGCTGTCTAGTGCTATGGATTTCATTCTCATTACAGGCAAGATATTTTTGGTGTGTGTACAGTGCAAACTTCAATATAGGAAGCTCTAGCTAGCTTGGCTAGTAGAAGAGAAAGCAATTTAAATGATTTATTGTGATGGAGTTGTGTGGCACCACATAGTTTATTGTATATATGCATAGTTCATTGTGATCTAGAGCCCCTGACAGGCCAATGAGTGAAATTTATGCATCACTTGAGATCCTCAGATCTCTCATTTACTGCCTAACTTAATAAAATATCTAAATTTCCTCAGAGTACTGGTACAGGTATTGACTAACTGTTCAAATGCTCATCCAGTCTGTCCAATTGTTGAAAGCGTATCCATATGCCAATGTGCTTGCTGACCTCTCTGAGTACTATTTGTTTCTGAGGTCTCAGACCATCACCACAAAAGAAGACCAGGACTAGAAGGGACTTTATAAATCTCTCTAAATGGTGCCTGCAAAGGCAGAGGGCTGGAATATATTTCCATAAGTACTTTTTTGCTCTTCCCTTGCTATTCCTTTCTGCCCCAGCTCCCACTGAAAAGCTGTTTGAGGGCTTCTGCTAAGTTCCCTTTAACAGTTCATTAATAGCTGTATTTGTGTCACCAATGTTCCTTCCTTGAAGTTACCATTCTTCCTCCTCAGTGTATCTCTCTTGAAGTATTTTACAAAGAAGAGTTAAATTGTACCTTAGCCTTCACTTTGGTTGATGAAAAAATCTAGAGGTCTTTTCATCCTGTGACAGCTTTTTCATTGTTCTTACCATTTTAATAGCTCTTACCTAATTCTCTTCCTTCTTATTTAATGTGTCTTAAGCTTGACAGTCACCATTTTCTTAATGAGGATGTGTCAGCATTGCATTTGCCTTTTATAGTTGTATCACATATATATTCCATTAGTTAACATGTGATCAACAAATACGATCAGGTCCTTCTGCTTTCATATGGTAGGAATAAATCTGAAATTAAAAATAAGTTGGAATATTATCAGTTATTATTGTAGAGTCCTGTATTTAGTATTGCTGAACATCCACTAACATGGCCCTTCAGGTCATTTACCCCTGTGTTTTGTTAACAGTATCTTTTATCTTTGTGATAAGAACTCCTTTTCTAGCACTGGAAATTTGTAAAGAGATCAGGTAGCCCCCTCCTTGGCTGCGGCTGGAGCACATCTGATGAGTAGGCAGCACTCAGGGCCCAGGAATTTGTTTTCCTTCACCAATAAATGATGCTGCCCAGGAGTCTCCTGTTTAAGCCTGTTTGGTGTTGTTTCCTGTTAAGCCAATTTCTTATTAAGGTTAGACTTCTATCAATCGTTATCTACTCTGGCTAGACTACTAGATTTCAGAGTGTCAGGGTTAGGGTTAGGGTTAGGATA
Organism: Sakesphorus luctuosus; assembly: GCA_013396695.1. Taxonomy (NCBI): domain Eukaryota; kingdom Metazoa; phylum Chordata; class Aves; order Passeriformes; family Thamnophilidae; genus Sakesphorus; species Sakesphorus luctuosus. Next base: position 29,389 of record VWZD01005544.1, on the reverse strand, counting down.
ATCCCCAGATGGATGATCTCTTAATTCATTACCTTACTGCAGGAAATAATTTCATTTTTTAAAGTTCATATTGTATTTTTGCTTTTTTTTTTAGCATACAAAATTGAGTCTATAGAAAGATGGGTAATTATGTTCAAAAGCCTTCCATGTTATTTTGATCATATGAGAACATCTGTATTTATTTCACTATTCTTTTCTCTTGAATACAAGTAGTATCACAGAATCATGGAATATCACAGAATATGCTGAGTTGGAAAGGACCCACAGGGATCATTAAGTCCAACTCCTAGCTTTGCATGGGACTGTCCTCAAGAGTCACAGAAAGTGTTTTATCCAAATACTTCTTGAAGTCTGTCAGGCTTGGTGCTGTGACCACTTCCCTGGGGAGCCTGTTCCAGTGCCCAAGCACCATCTGGGTGAAAAACCTTTTCTAATATGCAACCTAAATATTTCTAATATCCAACCCTGACACAACTTGGATTGTGTCACTGGTCACCACAGAGAAGAGATCAGTGCCTGCCTCTCCACATCCCCTCACAAGGATATTGTAACTATAATGAGTTTTTCCCTCAGTCTCCTCTTCTCCACGTTGAACAGACCAAGTGCCTTCAGGCACTTCTCATATGACTTCCTGTCAAGGCCCTTCAAAATCTTCATTGCCCTCCTCAGGACACTCTCTAATGGCTTAGTATCTTTCTTATATTGTGGCACCCAAAACTGCTTACAATATTCAAGATAAGGCCACCCCAGTGCAGACTAGAGCAGGACAATCCCCTCCCTCACTCAGCTGGCAATGCTTTGCCTGCTGCCCCCCAGGACATGGTTGGATCTCCTGGCTGCCAGGGCACTGCTGACTCATATTCAACTTGTCATTGACGAGGACTCCCAAGGGCCTTTCTGTGGCACTGCTTTCCAGCATCTCATTCCCCAGTCTACGAATATCCAAGATTGCCTTGTCCCGGGTGCAGAGTGCAGCACTTCCCCTTGGTGAAGTACATATGGTTGGTGATTGCCCAGTCCTCTAATTTGTTGAAGTCTCTCTGCAGGACCTCCTTGCTTTTGAGGGAGTCAACAGCTCCTCCCAGCTTTGTACCATCTGCAAACTTGCTTAGTATCCCTTCGAGTCCTGTATCCAAGTCTCTTATGAAGACGTTGAAGAGCACAGGGCCCAAGACGGAGCCCTGTAGAACCCCACTAGTGACAGGTCATCAGTTTGATATTAACCTACTCACTATTACCCTCTGTGGTTGACCCAGAGCCAATTCTCATCTACTACATGATGTGTTTATCCTGCTGTGTGCTGGGCATTTTGACCAGAAGGATCCTGTGAGAGACAGTATTGAAAGCTTTACTGAAATCCAAAAAATGACAACAACTGGCTTCCCTTGACCAAATAGGTGGATTAATTTGTCATAAAAGCATAAAAGGAACACAGATTAAATAAGCAGGACTTTACTCTCAAGACGGTGTGCTGGCTGTGACCAATGTCTGTGTTGTCTTTCAGCTATTTTTCAATACCTTCCAGAATAATTTCTTCCATGATTTTACTGGGCACTGAAAGGAGACTTACAGGCTTGCAGTTTCCATGGTCCTCCTTTTTGTCCTTCTTGAAACTTTCAGCATTCACCAGCTTCCAGTCAGACAGGACCTCTCTGGATTCCCAAAACTGCTCAAAAATTATCCCAAAATCATCCCATCAGGCCCCACAGATTTGTAGAGTTTTAGCCAGAGCAGCAGATCCCACACAACTTCAGGGTCAACTGGGAGTTTATCATTCTAGCAGTTATAGTCTTCCAGGTCAGGGCACTGAGACCCACTTGGTTCATCATCTGTGTTGAAGATGGAGGCAAAAGAGGCATTAAACCCCTGTGCCTTGTCTCTGTCCCTGTTTGTGAGGTGACCATCCTCATCGTGTAATGGGTCAATGATATTTCTATACTGCCTATTGCCATTAAAATATTTCAAAAAACTCTTTTTATTGTCTCCCACATTTCTGGTAGCTTCAACTCCAGCTGAGTGTTGGCTGCAAGATTTTTCTCCCTACAGTGTCAAGCAGCATCTCTGAATTCTTCCTGTGCCACTTGACTTTACTTCCACTGGCCATAGACCTTCCTGTTTTGCCTTATTTTCAAGAGAAGATTCCTGTTCAGCCAAGTTGGCCATTCACCTTGCCTGCTTGTTTTCCAACATTTGGGAATTGCTTGCTTCTGTGGCCTTAGGAGATGATGTTTGAAAAGTGACCAGCACTGATGGACCCCAGCACCTGCCAGAATGTTTTCCCCAGGGAACTTACTCACTAAATTCCCTGAGCAGCCTGTTCTCTCCTCATGTCCAGAGCTGACGTTTTGCTAGCACTTTTCCTCCTATCAACAGAGATTTTAAACTCGATCACTTCATGGTCACTGTGGCCAAGATGGCCACCAATCTCAACTTCACCCATAGGATCTGCCCTCTTGACAAGCAAGAGATCAAGGAAACCACCTTTCGAAGTTGACTCCCTTAGAATATTTTCCATTGACGATGTCATCCAGGTTTTTTTCAGGAATCTTCTGGCCCATGTTGTACCAGCTGTGTGATGTACCCAGTTAATTTCTGTCAAGTTGAAGTCCCCCATCAGGAAAAGGAGAGTTAACTTGGAAATGCCCCTTAGTTCTTCAAAGAATAATTCATTGGTGTCATTGTCCTGGCTGACATCCACATTTTTGTTTACCCCTTGATTCTTATCCAGAGGCTCTCATATGTGCCATTGCCCACTGTGAGCTCCATACATTCTAACCCTTCCATTACATAAAGTGCCATCCTTCCACTGCTTCTGCCCTGCCTATCCTTCCTGAAGAGCCTGTAACTGTCTAACAGGGTACTTCAGTTACAAGACTCATCCTACCAGCCATGTCAAATCTCTAGGACTGGGCCAAAGCTTTGAGATCCTCTTGCATGCTCTTCATGCTTTGTGCGCTGGTGTAGAAACATTTCAGGTGTGGTACATTGTAGCCAACACCACCTGCAGCAGATTGAAGGATGCCATTAATGCTGGTTTATATTTTGCTGTTCTTCAGATTTCTTCTCCCCTTATGGAAGCTATCTTAAAATACATGCTTTCTGGACTGCAGCTTCTTCCACAATTCTGAGGTGGAGTTCACCTTGTGATTGTGAGTAATTCATAAATGTTTAATTCCTTGAGATCTGTTTTCACTTCTGTTACAGTGGTTTTTGTTTTTATTAATATACACTTTTATTTGCCTTACTGTTATCTGCAAGGTCAATGTCATATTCTGTTAAAAAATGAAGAAAACTTTTTAGTTATGAAGCTATTCATAACACTTACTCTCCACCTCTTTATAGTGTCTTCTTCTAGATCTCACAGAAACAAGGTTACGTATCTTTACTACCCAAGGTCTTTTACAGCTGGCTAGCTGAGAATGAGTCACTGCTTCTCAGTGCTGCCCACAGAATCAGTCTGGTTGAGGTTGGAAGGGACCTATGGAGATCATCTGGTCCAACTGCTCTTTTCAAGCAGAGACACCGAGTTAGTTGCTCAGAATAATGTTGAGATGGCTTTTGAGCATCTCCAAGAATGGGGATGCCACCATCTCTCTGGGCAAGCTGTATGGGTGCTTGGTCACCCTCACACTGAAAAGTGTTTCCTGGTGTTCAGAGGGAACCTTCTGTGTTTCAGTGTGTGCCTGTTGCCTCTGGTCCTGTTGCTGGGCACCACTGAAAAGAGCTGGGTCTATCCTCTTTGCACCCTTACATCTGATGTTTGTAGATGCTAAGAAATCCACCTGAGTTTTCCCTTCTCTAGGCTGAACAGTCTCAGTTCTCAACCTTTCCTCACAGGAGAAACTCCACTCTCTTAATCATCTTACTGGCCCTACACTTGATTCAGTCCAGTAAGACTGCATCTCTCTCTTGCTGGGAGCCCAGAACTGGATGCACAGCTCTCCAGGCATGACATCACCAGTGCTGAATAGCAGGGAAGAACCATTTCCTTCAGTTGGCTGACAGTGCTCTACCCACTGCAGCCCAGGATGCCATTTGTATTCTTTGCAACAGAGGCACGTTGCTGGCTCCATCAGGACCTCAGGTACTTTTCTGCAAAGCTGTTTTGCAGCCAGGCAGACCCCAGCATGTGCTGGTGCATGGTTCTACCTTTCAGCATCACTTACCCCATGTATGCCGTGTGAAGCCTGGCCTCCCAGCTAATGGGTCTGACTCAGCTGGAGAGAAAGCTGCCTAAAAGTTAAATTTGGCAATTGCTTTAATAGCTCTGTCCTAGTAAGATTTTAGTCTCAGATTTGAATGTGTGACTTGGCCATAAAAGCAACTTCACTGTACAGCTGGATCTTCAAAAAATTGCAACGCATATTTACTCTTACAGCTGGACAAACCAAAATTAGTGCTAAATTAAGATGTCATTCTAGTGACTTTCTAGTTATTTTCCCACCACCACCACCACTTTTGGTAAAATTGCATGTTCAAGTTTCTGTTATTTCCAGATATCCTAAACATAAAGATTTAGTGCTGATAAAACCAAAATGTTGGAAAAGTAGCTATTTTTTAAAAGCAAAAAAGAAGCAACAACATAGATTTGACCTTGTGAGAAATGTCACCCATTCATCTCCTTTCAGAGACAGAGATTAGGGGACAATTATGATCTTATTAGTTGTAATTTGATTAAAAGTTTCTGTTTAATTTGGGGATGGGGGTGTGGGGAGGAAGAAAAGAAAAGGCTATTTTGGGAAATTTCCCCCCTCTATTACTGTTCCCGTTCATATAAAGTTGCCTTGGTCACTTATGCTTTTAGAAATGGACATTTTGCCCTCTAGTGGTTTCTTTTGGTTACGAAAAATTCATGGGAAATATATTTCATTACCTAGGAATGCTTGGATTTAATTTTAATTTTTAATTTGTGCACTCAAATTCATCCACTTAGATTCTGGTGCAGAACTGCAAAGCAAAAAATATTAAGATTGTTTTGAAAATGATGTGTTTGTTTGTGTTGGTTTTTGTTTTTGTTTTATGTTGTCTGTATCCACTGATGCACTTTTAAGATTCCATTTTTATTTACAGTGTCCTTGGGTTATCTTTTATTCAAATAGATTGTATAAGGGAAGCTGAAAGTCCCTGAATTTTAATTTGAAAGTAGTGGCAAGGAAATGAATTGGGAAATATTTTACTTTTTCTTCAAAAGAGTGACACTCTATTGACATTATGGATAATATTTGCTGCTTTATTTAACAAAATAAAGTAATGAAAGCTACATAAAAACTGAAGATGTAATACATTTGTTGGAGCAGCATATATCTGCTGCAAAATTTTTCTTTGATTCTGTAACAATGATCCAATTTTGCTTATTTGGGACATGACTTGTGGGTAGACATAATGGATTTCTTTCAAATTTCTTTCAGAGCCTTGGTCCTTGCTTTGGTGCTCTGGGAGTATGAGAATGAAGTGGTACTATTTATGTTTTAATTCTTGTGACTCCAGCATACTGGGGTTTTTTTGCAATATTTTTATGCATTTTTATTTTGTGGATATTTGCTGAAGTGAATGGCATGTTTTCACCCTCAATTTATTTGGAGCTGTGCAGAGAACGAAGAATACTGCCTAAAATGCATAATAGTCCTATGAAAGATAAGGAAAAATGCTAATTAGCATGCTCGGTACATCACCAGTTGAGATTAAATATGCATGGTACTTACGGTTGTTCTGTTCAAGATAACCTAAAAATAAACATTTAGGAGATACTACAAAAAGTCAACTTCAATACAAAGTTTAATTCCAACTATGAATTCAAGTGTTTCCTGATTGCAGTAAGAAAGGTTAATAGAGGTTCCAGTTCTCTGCTACATGGTTCCCAAAACATTCAGGTTAACTAATCCCTGAAAATAACCACTGATGCATGCATGATACTCAATCATTTATGAATGATTGGATTAGAATAAACCTGATATAGGTGATGCTATAAACCAACAACTGTAACAAAAGTACAAGTACAGTCTCCCTTACATCATAGTTAAATTGCCATAGATGAAAATATCCTGTAGAAAAAATGTGTTTCATTTGTGCTCTTAAGATTTTGCATTAAATGAAAATGCCTTCCAGTGCTCTATTTTTACTTGCAAAATGTGTGATTATAAATATTATTTATTAAACCCTTTCCCTCCAGTCTAAAATTTGTGAGACTGTGTCAACCAAAACACTTCTACTTTATGAAATAATAGTATTTTTTCATAGAAAATCCCAATTCTATGAGAATAAGGAAATTTTTACAGAAAAGTAGCAAAGATATTTTTCCTTAAACACTGCAATTTTGAGTACTGGTCTACAAAGATAGGACGGAAGAACCACCAAGTAAGGAAAATTGTTCTTTTGGCTTTTAGCTGCTTCACCTCTGAAGATTAAGGGCTGTGGGTCTGCCAAAGTGGCATGAGTAGCTATGGCATGACTTGGGAGAAAATTGGGTCAAGAATTTACATGGTTCAAGGGTAATCAGCTTAGAAAATTGAGAAAAATGTAATAAGATCAGAAAAAATATCTCTACAGCTTATTTTTAAAAGGTAATTTTCTAGTATCAAAATGTTCTAAAAAGTAGCCAAAATTTTAAAATAAGGACCAGTAGAAGAATAAGAATAGAAAGGGTACATGCCAGGATCAAAGCAAAAATTACGTAATATTCTCCTAATTCATTGTAAGTAGGAAGTTCATAGAGTCACAGAATATGCTGAATTGAAAGCAACCCATCAGGATCATTGTGACCAACTCCTGGTTCTGTGCAGGACAGCCCTAAGGATCATGCAATGTACCATCTGAGAGCATTGTCCAAATACTTCTTGAATTTAGACAGGCTTGGTGCTGAGACCACTTCCCTAGGGAATTTCAGGGAATCTGTGAAATCTGTGTGATTCCGCATATCTAACTTAAACATTCCCTGGCTCAACTTCATGCCATTTCCTCAACTCCTATCACTGGTCACGAGAGTGAAAGATCTGTAGAGAGATTTCTTCTCTTTGCAGCTGGTTCTCTGTTTTCCTGCTGCTGTTGTGTTGTTTTGTTTGGTTTGGTTAGTGAGGTGGGAGAAGGGAAAAAAATATTTTTGTATGTATTGAAGAACACCCCCTTCCTCAAGGATCTTATAATCTTAACTACTGTTGTTGATGATGCTTCAGATCATCTGTAGTATACATTTCTGGTAGTCAGGTAGACTCTGCTGTTCAACAACATCTTGTTCCAAGGTGTCTGCCTAGAGCTGCAAGCAGGCTTGGCTGCTCCAGTGTAGCTATTATTGCCCAGAACTACCTGTTTTTGTCTTCTTTTTGAAGGCTCCTGCCCCTGTAGCAGGAATAAATGAGACAGTTCTGTGCCTCAACACCTTAGGTCACTGATTCGTGAATTGCTTCTTAAGAATTACCACTGAAAATACATACTAATAGGAGAGGCTGTTAAATGGTGATGGCTGTGAGATGAATGGTATTCTCACAACTTTGGATGTGCTGCCCAAGATCAGGGGACATTTTGATGTGTTTGTCACTTCAGTACCACTTCTTGGTCTCCCTAGAGTCAGGAGTCCAAGTCTCCAAAGTTGAACTTGGAGAAACTCCAGTGACTCAGAGATCAGAACGTATGCAGGGTCCTTGGGAATGCTGTATTGAAGTCAAGGTTAATGTATAAGAAGGGGGTTTGGACGGGCTGCCATACAGTTGAAAAATGCCATACTTTTGTGAATAAAAGTAATTTTTCTGAACATCACCTGAGATAAACTATAGTGAGGGGTTTTGTTTCAATTTTTTTCCACCAATATGGGCTTCCTTATCCATAATTTCTACTTGCAATTGTTAACATTATAATTTGTTTCTTTCTTTGTGAATATTTTAACATCACAAGATATTGTCATTTTTCTTCCTTTATGTATAATACAAAAATAAACACTGAATCAAAAATGAAAATTGTATGTCAGTTTTATTCTTCATGAAGAGCACCATAAATATTGTGAATTATTGGCATACGCTGTAATATGCTCATCAGTTGATGATTGTTAAATAGATTAATCAGATGATGTTACTGTTCAAAAATCATATTGCAAATAGTCTAAATCACATATTGAGTATTGAAAATCATATAATTGTCACCATTTAAACTGCAATTAAAATAAATTATCCAAATCAAAGCAAGTTTAGTAAACAGGAGAACACATTAAACTTAATTCTATTTAGCTTTTATTTCACTATTAAATTATGCTAGAGCACTAAAATAAGCCCTAGGGAACAATTACTGTAGGTTAATAAAGAGTAAAATTATATTTCAAAATTTTATGTCCATGGTGTATTAATATCTAGATAGAAGATGAACAGGTTTTTTAAAATTGCCCGAAAACGGTAATGCATCATGTTTAGGGAGAGTTTTCTTCCAGTTTGCTATACTAGCATTTTTGCTATAGTGTCAGTTTTCTTAGGAAAAAATGGTATTGCCTAGAGATAATTTTGCACCATAGTAGGAATTTCAGGCAATCTAAGTGCTTTTAGAATGAAAGTGCAGTTAATTCTGAAGAAAATTTTTTCTTTTCACTGCACCTGTAGCTATTAATTGGTGCTCTGTAGTTGCAGTTCTGACATCCTTCTAACCTCTACATAAGGGTGAATGCAAAAATAGTCTCTTCAAAAATTTTAATTCATTTAACTAGCTAAATAAAATAAGAGTTTCTTTCCCATTTTCTGAGTCTTTAGTCCTTTCAGCACTATGCAATGCTTTTGTACTTTAGTGTTGCTGCATCTGTCATCTTTCCCCTCCTCTGAAGTTTGATGACGGTTTAAAATAGTTTTGCTTTAAGCTATCTCAGGGACTTGAGTCAATAAAGATTACCTCCAAATGATACTCAGCAAGGCTTAGTGCACATTGTCTGACCTCCAGAAAGAACCTGAGTCCTAGCTCCTAAGAGTGAGGTGTGCTGAGTATTTCTAATTCCCTTCCCCACTCTGGAGGTCATGTACCTGAGCCAAGTCTGCAAGCACATATCTTTACTACCCAAGCCACAGCCCCCAAGGTAGGGCCTTGGCAAATAGTGGACTGTTGTGGGTTGTTTCCTTCATTAGTGATTAGAGGATAATTAAAGCATTTTCCCAGGGAGTAGAAAATCCCATTGAATCTGCTTGTCAGCCACAAAGGATTCAGACCTTGCTGCATATCATTTTAAGTATTAGTGTTAAGATGATATGTTTGAAGGATTTGAGGTGAAAAGTTGTACAACAGGGTGTAGGTGATGTGCTTTAGCATGAATAACATTTGTGCAGCAAGCTCCTCAAAGGGGAAAAAAGAGTATAAAGAGTAGATTAAGCTCACAGATTAGTAACTAAGAGTGTCTGCAACCAAGAACATAGCCAATTAAAATCTAAATTGTGTCAGAAGAGGTATTTAGATTAAAGAAGGAAAAAGTCACTATAATAGTATGATATTGTCTAGTCAGTTTTGTTCAAGAAAGATAAATTGAACATCTGAGTTCAAGACAGGACTGACAAATCTCCCATTAGATTAGACAATTTACAAGAGGGGAGTAAAATTTATTTTATTTTTTTTAGGTTAGCACAGTGTAGCCTGATATTGCTTGGAAATACCTTGGAACAGTATGACAAAAGGTGAGAGGATTTATTGAATTAAGGGCACTATTTTAATGAAAACAGATGTATTCATATTTTATTTAAATTAGGCTTCAATCTCTGTTTCCTTGAGAGCAGGAGATTTGCAGCTAGTTCAGGTTATGGAGAACATTGTATTTTGGATGACCTGTCAAGCTCTGGCTTCAACCTCTATTTTACTTGTCATCCACAGGTTAAAAACCAAACCAAACCAACCAACCAAACAAACAAATAACAAACTGAAGCTTTTAAATTGTTAAGAACTCTTATTTTCTGATGAGACTTACTGCAAAATGATCTACTGAATTGATCACTTCACTCCCTCTACTGTGTGTCTCCATAAGGTTTTGCAGCTTGTTCTTGCCCATCTTATGGTATGGGAGCTAACATTTCAAGCTAAATGCTTCGAGCTCTTTCAAATCACAAAGAAGGTTTTTGGGACTCAGTATATTAAGGGATGCTATAAGTGACTATCGACTACAGCAACTCCAAGACCAAGTTTTTCTCCTGCCCAACCCAGGAGCTCAGGTATCTGGGGGCTCAGTCCCAGGCTGAACTGTTTGGCCTCAGACTGCAGGAAAGATAAATGCATGTTCCAGAGACACAGGCACACAGACACACACAGGATATGGACAAGGTTGCCTATAGATGAGGTGTTTGTTTCTAAAGTATCATGTAAGTGTAGGACATACTAGTACTGGAGCTCCCTAGTGGCAGCATGCACATGACACTCACTAAGTTCATGAGCACAGATGTATATCTGGATTGCCTAAACACCAGCATGGCCCCTCTGTCCACCCAATATCTTTGTCTGGATACCTCTTGCCTATCCCGTAGGTCCCCTATTTGCCTGTCAGGCCAGTCTGGTCCTTGCTGCCCCTGGACATTTATTACACAGGTACTCCACATTTGCAGGATATCCCAAATACCAGCATGGAAACCTTCCACCCGACTGATACCTGTTGGGATATAAAAAATATAGCTTCCAATGGCAAGAAACTGATAGCCTTAAACAATGAGCCTTGGTCAGCAAAAGCTGAAGAAAATTTCATCACCAAAGATAGAGGTCTGGTTTTGCTCTACTTGTGTATATAAGCTGTATCCTGCTTTAAGATAAGAAAGAATCTGGGATGAATGTTATCAGACAATGCTGTAACCCCTTGCTCTCTTTCCCTGAGATAACAGTGACTGGTTTTGCAACTTAGCAAAAGTATTGTTAACATAAGCCCTCCTCCCTATTAGCATGTGTTTCGCTGAAACCTTAAATTGTGTGTCCAGTGTTCAATAAAGTATTCCAGCTTTCATCCCCATAACTGGGATCATTTAGTTTTATTTTGACCTTCACAGATACCTCTGTCAGGAACCCCCCATGGCCTTCTGCTCAGCAGCTGGTCCAGCTTGATGTTTGCTTGTACATACACACACACAGCCTTTTTCCTTTCTGATCTCCTTCCCCAGCACTTTCTTTTGTGAGTTTTGTGTAGTCCCACAGAACCCCCTCCAATATCCCGAATCCATACTTTTAACTCTTGTTTCCCACCTCTTGTCAGTTACAAAGTCCAGATCAGACTTTCCCAAAGCTGCACTTATAGTTTCTTACCAGCCCATTGCTAAGTGATTGGAGATTTTTGGTATTTGATATTTTCTGTTATCCCTTAACTACTGGGTTTGTGTTTCTTTGAGATCTTGTTATTTCATGCTCCTTTACTTATCATCTCTTTTTACTGGAAAAGGTCCTTGTTAAAGCAACCATTATGAAGCAGGCACTCACCTTCTGCTTACCCTTGCTCTGTGCTTGGTTTTGTTGCAGCTGGATGTTTTGATACTCAGAATCTCTGATGATAATCCTTGTTTATATGAGTCCTAGATTTGGGAGTCTTTTTCTGGTTACTAAAGAGGAAAATACTAAAATTTCCATGGGCACCTATGGAAACTCTCAGCAGAGATATTTAACTCTCCCCACCTGCCTATCTTAGAAATAGAGTAGACCAGTAGCTCACAAATGAGTATATAATAAGCATCATTCCTGGGCAATGAAATATGATCACCTACACTACTAAAGGCTCTGAGTGCTCCTTGCATGCTTTTAGCCTGTTTCAGTATCTTCCCAAAGCATACTGAGACAAAGCCAACTAATGGTTTCATTGTGACAGCTCCAGTTTTGAGTGCCAGAAGAGTTAGATACCACTATGGATGTATGCCATGCCTATTAACATTCATACCCAGGACTCTTCCTGGCAAAATTTAATGCACTAGAATGTGCCTTAGAGATTTTTCTAGTGGCACATGACACTCAAGATTAGTTAAAGGACAGTAATGTAGCTCTCAATTCTGAGAAAACAGTAACTTGCTGTCATTTTAGTTGCTCTTGGCTGTCTGACTCAACTGCATGATGCTGGTGGATATGACACAGAACTGGTGAAAGATGTACAGCCATGTAGAATAGCAGACGGAACCTAGGTAAGATATGCCGGAACATCTCACATGATGCTGTTCTGTTTAGACAGCTCAATCTCACCCCTATAACATCTGTTCCCCATCATACCTGTGATAAACTGACTGTATGATGTGTCAAGTTTTATTTTGCCAATTACTTCAGGGAATACACATTTTGATAATGTCCAGGTAAATCAGAATGCTCCAGCCAGTGGTCCACAAGCCAGATCTTGCCAATGGCCAGGGTTCTATGAGTGTATATATAATTTCTATAGCATCTGTGCAAGCTGAAGTACTTTTCTACATGAGATGTCACTAACAGCATTACTACAGATTGCTATAGCTGTATTGTTCATGCTGATGCATGACATAAAACAGAAAAGTGATTGGATCACTCTAGGACAGTGGTTGGGAAACGTGGCTTTATCTGATAGAGACAATACTTGTGTTGTTGTTCACCACCCTGTAAGACCCCAGCCCTGGAGCTACAAGTACAGCCAGGAGGTTTACTTTAAAAGTGTCCTAGGCTCCAAAAATTCATGTGCTAAATCTTTAGAGGAGCCCTCGGTTCTTGAATACCTTGAGGCAGCGTAAAGAGAAGGTGCAGCACACTTTTTCTCAGGAGATACTTTTACTGAAAACTTTTAAAATAAGAGAATGTAAAGCCACAGCTCTAAACCACATCCTGCCCAGGTGTTTTACTTAGTATTTAAGACTCTCAGAGTTCCTGCCGAACTCTTGCTGGGCTTTTGGTTCTTAATATCTTGAAGTCACATAAAGGGAACATGTTACCTGCATTTCAGGAGAGACTTCTTTTAATTTAGTGAGAAAATAGGCATTTTGGCAAAAGTTTCACAGACGTAACATATAACCAAGGACAAGAAACATTTTACAGAGCACCCAACACACACCAATCTATGCCAGCTAAGTAAAATGCAACCCATCTGTTTTAAGTTATCCATAAGTTATTAAGAAAGTGTATGGAAAGGAAGAGAGAGTAAGAGAAAAAAACAGGAGTGAAGAAAGAGAGAAGAGAGAAAGAGTAAAGAAAGAGTAACATGCAATCAAAATAGAGCATTCCACAAAGTTATTACCTTGCACATGCTAACCCACGCAACTTAGCAAAATCCAACCCATTCAGTCCCAAGTTACAGAGATTAAGTGAAGAAGGAGAGGGAGAAGTAAAGAAAGAAAGAAAAAGAAGAGAAAAATAGCTATCACCAGAGAATCTTGTGCAAGTCCAGCTTCCACATGACCAAGTAGCAGGTCTCAAGCAAAACTGAGCCATGTGTGCTGTTTTTATGTGCTTTGGCTGTCAGTGGCCAGCTCTCTCAGATGGAACTTCCAGCCCTTCCTCAGCAACACTAAGACAGCACCCCAATGAAAATGCTCAAGGGTTAAACATCTTGAGTTAAGTTAAAACTTACTTTTGTAGTTATATTATGTTTCACTTACATAAATCCAATTGCTTCAAGACGAGTGAGAGACATTAATTTGTATTTGTGTCCTTTTTATGCTGACATTGATCATTCAATTCCTGATACATGTTTTCCTGAGCAGTGCTATGGACTATAGCAGCGACACCAGCTGGTATGCCAAGGTGAAAAATATGTTTTCCTTTCTTCACTTTGTCTGAGTAAGTCTATATAAGCAATTGTATTCTTGAAGCAGATTTCATTACAGCTGCTTCCAACTTTAATTCTTTTTCTTACCATCTGTCTTCTCCTAATTCTGCCATTAGAATGGCAAACAGAACCCCAAGGGTGCTATGAGTTTCTGAAAAAGATGGGCAAGCCCTAGCAGCATCTGAACATCGATAGCACAAAGTTGCATTTGAACTTAACTCTACCTTCCTACTCCAAATGAAAACTGGGGGAAATGAGAGCTGTGCAGATGCTTTGTGTGAAAACATAGACTTAGAAGAAGTTTTAAGATGGATTAAAAAGCAAAAAAAAAAAGTTTATTTAATTCTTTTAAGTGAAATTAATACCACCAGGCATCTGAATCTGAACAATTTAAGGAAAAAAAGTCCTCTTACTAAATCCTGTCTTTGAAATTTCTGTTTCAACTAAATTAAAGAAAAACCGTAAAAATATCCTTTAAGTATTTAAAATCAGGTCTTCTTTGTGGTACTTCTTTGTGTTATAAGAGGAAAAAGTGCTCTATCTTCAAAAAATGTTCAGCATACCCTACAGACATTTTAAAGATGTAGGTGCTTGTACAATAGTCTTTATTGTAATGTTCTGTGTAACCTACAGATTTACATTTTCCCTGTAGTTTACTACCTATTTTCAGTTTTTAATAAGGTAATATTTCTTGGTGATTTCATGGTGATCAATGGTTTTGTCTCAGGCTGTCTAAGTAGAAAAGACTGAAGAATTAGGCCCTTTTTACCTCAGAGAAGAGAAGGCCTGGTGGAGGACATCATCATGGCATTCCAGTCCTTAAAGGGAAACTGCAAAGTAGATAGAGATTCAATACAAGTAGTACCAGGAGAGGTTTTATCATGATATAAGAAAGAAAATTTTTACAGCAAAACCAATCATTCAATGGAACAACCTCCCCAGGTATGTGGTAGAGACTCTGTCACTGGAGGTTTTCAAGATACAACTGGACAGGGTGCTAGCTAATTTCATCCAGGTTCCCTTCCCCACAAAAACTTAGACCAGATGATCTCTTCAGGTTGCTTTCTGCTTGGGATGTTCTATAGTTCTGTCACATCTGTCAAATCTGCTCTTGAAAGGGCAAGGAAAAAGTAACTTCTTAGGAGACAGCCCTAGTGCTTTTTTCAGTAATGTTAATTATTTAATAAGTGTTTCTATTGAATTATTTAACTGCTAATATCATCTTTCTTCATGATAAGTGTCTTCAGGATGAGTAGTAAGGTAATGACAGAAGGCATAAAGCACTACTACTGTCTTGCATTCCCTGTTAGTTTTACCATCAGAAGCTACTTTAATTTTTTCATTGCTGATACCTGAAAGGGAACAAACATCTATGAAAGTGAAGTACCTCATACATGTATGTTTTGTTCTCTTTTCTGTCTGATTGTTATTATTTTTGGCTGATTAAAGAAATCAAGGAAGTAGAAACTGGGAAAGTTTGCAGTCTGAATTTAACATAAAATTAATCTTGTTTTCGGCCACATAAAATATGAGATTGGCAGAATTATCTACTCAGATCATGAATCAAGTTGCCTATTTAGAGTGTATGAATCATATCCATTTGCTGCAAAGTCACCAAAAGATACGAACAGAGATCTCTCAACATCTTTGATTACTTTGTGCTAGTCTAGCCTCCTTTATAAGTTGTATGTTCATATTACTCAAGCTTCATTCATCATGTCCTTTGCTGTGGATGAAAAAAGGCAATTGTAC
>VWZD01005543.1:171075-192426 GCA_013396695.1 Sakesphorus luctuosus | reverse complement strand
ATAATCCTCTAGAGATGTCCTTTTCTTCTTCCATTAGTAATGTTGGCAGAAGATTGGGGTTTTTTTTACCTTTTGCTCCTTTTGGTAAAAGGTCACAAACAATTTTTCTATTTTATACCTTCTCAAGACATCATCAGATGTTCAAGCATTTAGAAGGTCTTTGAGCCTACACCACAGGCAACTGTGTGATGTCAGAGTAGGAAGGGATTTGTAAGGTCATAGAAATCGCACACTCCATCGAGTCTTGCTCTGCCAAATTCCAGTATAATAAAGTCTAAAGAATAAATGCAATCCCTAACAGGGCTGCATAATGTATTCCTTTTTATTTCTGCTATCTAAATCTCCATTTCTGTGGCTCAGGCACTAAATTCTCCATTTCTTATTCTGTCATGTTTTACTCATGATAATATTTATCTCCTTCATGAGATAGTTTATGCTTTGTTGATGATTCTGGACACTAATTTCCTGTCAGCTCATCTTTCCTTTTTCTTGTCTGCACTAGTCTTGTTTCTAACTACTTTTTCTTCATGGATTAGATTTATCAAAACTTAGTTCTGTTTATCTCCTTAAAATAATTACTTCATTTTATTAATAATTTTTTTAAATGGAAACCACAAAGATTACTGAAATATTTCAGATGAGACCTACTCAGTATTGCATGGAAGAGAGCAATTACCTAGCTTATTTTATGAATGATGTGACTGTTATGATACCACATTATAGCACTTCTTTTTCTTTTCATCCATAATCACTTTTTAGTCTTAGAAAATTTATCAACTCCTATGAACTCCAGTTCAATTTTTCATAACACTGCATATTAGCAATTTTAGGTTTTTTTAATTCTCTTTTTTATTCTTTTTTTTTTTTTAATGTTTCTATCAAGGATAAAATCAGAAATATTTTGTTAAAAAAATCTACATTTAGAATAACACCTGAGCATCACATTACAAAGATGATGTCGACAAAACATAGGAATTGAAGTTGAATTCAGCAGTATTAAACCCTTTACTAATTACTTGGTTTCTCATTTGTCATATAAAGGGATCTACGCCCTGTTCCAAAATCTACTCAAACTCTTTTCTAAAAGTCTTAGTTTTAATACTAATAGCAAGAGTTAGCTTAAACTCTGAAGATCCCATTTGAATTAATCTGATGTCAGCTACATGGAAGAAAATTAAATGCCTCTTGTTCTTTCTGGTCTCCATTGCCTTTCATCCATTGCCTGTTACCAGGCAACTTGAAGTCTTGCTAGGAGTTGTCTGGTTTTCAAAGTAGACATAGGCACAGAGTGTAGGCGCAGTTCAAAATGAGTTACATGTATTGATACAAATATATTTGTTTCAAAAATTTACAACCATTCTCCTATGAGTGATAGAATACTGCTCTGCTAAATGCATCCAGTGGCCAGAACTCAAATATGATAGATTTATACTGTAACCTTTCCAGTAATTTCCTGTGTTGTATATTTTTTTCTCCCTGAAGTTACTCTTGTTTTTCTGTAAAAAGAGCCAGTCATCACTGGGATCAAAACAAAAGAGGGACAAATTTGCCTCTGGCCCTCTTCTTCCCATATGAAAACCTGTGAACTTTGACTGGTACTGATGCCGAATTACTTATTCATATGCAAAGATTGCATGAAAAATACAGCAGTAAAAAATCCAGTTCTTCACCGTTTCCTATGTGTGCAACAAACTTTTACTAGATTTCAATCATAGACATTTTGAAAGGCACAAAACAATGTAATAACATTGTTTGGATCTAAGCTAAAAAGTTTGGAAAGCAATGTGTGACAGGGACATTGTCTCAGCTTCAGAAAAAATATTTGGATAACTGAGAAATACATTGAATTCAAACCTAGCTACATATAAGGAGCTCTGATAAATATCCATCTCTCTGGAACACTGCTTATTAGATAAAGAAAATGGTGTTCAATCATAAACTGAATCTCATAAGCAATGTCTCGCTTAATGGAATCAAAAGCTCAGTTGCCCTTCTATCCCATTATAGAACTGCATGTGGATATGGGGCTTCCACAGCACTACAGACTTAAAAGGTCAGAGAAAACAGGGTTAGACCCATGGGATGAAGGGTGACACTTTCTCATCACTCAGTGAAGTGGTGCTGTACAGTCAGAGTTAAACAGAAGGATTTGTCGTTAGGCAGAATGTATTGGTCTTTAAGGTACTAAAAAAGAAAGGAAATCATGGCTTCATTCAATCTAATCGATACATGCAGCCACATTTATACTTTAAGCTTTATAATATAGGCTTTCCTTTCAGAAATGCAATATATGTCCAAATTTTTCAATAGTTTATTCTCTGTAATTTTATTTGAATCTCTATTTTAATTACAGATTAAAGAGGAAATATTAGGGGTTTTTTTCTTCACACTTATTTTTTTGGCAGCAGAGCTGCATCCACTGGACAGTTGTTTTCAATGTACAGTCTTACTGATCTCTGCAAAGAGATGCAAGAATTTTTTCCTTGCCTTCTCCAGCACCCCATCTTAGCTTTAGAATAATGATTAGTAAAAACTAAGGCGTGGTACTTCTGGGGTTTTACCATAGATAGCATGAATTTCTGCCCATCACCTGAAGGTCAGAAACTACTGAAATCCAATAGTGGCATCAGGATTCTTGGGAGGCCATTAATGCCATATAGACAGAAATAAAGTCAGTCCTCTGAGGTGCTCCAAACACATTCTTTTATAGATTTTGACTTGCAGATCTTAGTTTTACAAATATTTCTGTATGTACATAGCTTTTTTCCTGTTATTGATGTGAGAGTCATTGTTATCTTATTCATAGGATTGAGTCATATTAACGAAAGACAAAAGTTACTAAAGTCAGGAAGGCTATGGAACGGAGTTTTTATTTTTTTCAAAAAATGTGTATTCATAATACAGTCTCTCTAAAAGACAATGATAGTATTTACTGAGTGGAATAATAATGGGAAGAAAAAATTATCCTGTAGGTACTTATTGTTAAATACTAAATAATAAATGCATGTAAGAGGCAAGCAACAGGAAAGGCTTCAGTATTCCATACTGAAAGGGTTGAGAGGAAAAGATAAAAAGAAAATCAAACAGATTAAAAAATACTGGTCAGTTAGAAATGCCTTAGCGAATACTACAAGATATTTCTGAAAGATGGAGTACCTCTCTAGTCTTTGATAGAACTATTTTTATATGTCTTCTAGTCACAACTGGAAAAGTTTTTTTCCTAAATATATGCATGTCTTGTGATATATATTATACAGAAGGACAAAATCGAAGTTGCTGTGTTATAAAGCAGCTTGAAGCAAGCAAAGCCTTTCAAGGAAGTGAACCTAAGACTTGCTTAAAAAAATAAAATATGGTGATTAACCTCTGCTTTAACATTTTTCTCACAAAAAATATCCACCTGATAGTGGATGGATGGCATCTTGGGATTACTTCTCCCAGTCTGCTGACAAATTCAAGCTGCATTTGCAATTGTTTAAAGCAAGATCATTCTTCTTCACCATCCACTTTTCTTAGGCCCTATTGCTCCTTAGACATTTACATATTCTGTCTTTATTCTGAGTTTATAAACATCTACAGCCAAGAATTTTTGTTTATTTTGTGTCTAGCAAAATGAGTCCTGTTCTAGTTAATGCTTCTGGCCACCATAACAATATGTGAGAAAAATAATAATTATTTTATTTCTGTAGATAACTGAAGGACAGCAAAATAAAAGTCTTCGCAGAGTTTGAACTACTCCCACATCTATTAGGTGGATGTCTAAAATATTTGAATTCTAATTCTTCTTGAAGTGAGAGAAAAATGTCAATACAAGAAATAGATAAATAGGGGGTAAATCAGAAGGTGGAATAAGAGAGAAGATGCAACATCCAATGAACCATTTTAAATTCTATTTATTTCCAAGTTAGCATGACCTTCAATCTTAATAAAATCACAGCATCCCTGAAAGTGTTGATGTTATTTTCATACCCTTTATGACAATAAAAAATGCACTGATGCTATGGGCTATGTAATTGGCCAGTGAATTAGACAAATCTTGATGTTTATTTCCTGACTGTACACTTGGCAATTGCAGTTATCCTTAAGACATTAACTTATGAAAAGAAGATATCTTTCAGGAGAAGCATGTCAAAAATATTTTGAGAAAGTATTTATAATCCCTAAAAACAGATGGCTATTCCATGAAGATTGTCAGCTGGGAAGATTTGCTGACAGAAATAGGTTAAATTTTTTTGGGGGAGGAACTTGCCCCACAAAATCAGATACATTCTTCTATTAATCAATCACAGCTTGTTGATTTTTTTGAAAGTAGGAGAATGCTGGACCTAATTTGATTGTCTTGCATTTTTTCTGATTAATATATACTTGGGTAAGTTGAACCTTGATGCAGAGAATATAAAAGCAACCTTCTTGTACAAAGTAGAGGTGGGATGAAGGGAGAAGAAAATAATTTGATATAAGCAGATAAAGGAAAATCCATGGGATTGTATTCATTCATAAAAATGTTGGGGATTTTTTTGGATGAGATAATAATAGCCAGCATTTAAACTTTCAGAAGTATAGTATAAATCTTTCCAAAGAATACATATTACATAAGCAGTTTATAATATTTGAAATTTCACATATTATTTTAGTCTTTTCTGTGTGCATAAAGTGACTTTTTGATAGAAAGAAAAACACATGGATTTCTGCATTAATTTCCAGTTGAAGAAGTCAACAGGATCTACTGCTGATTTTGGACAAACTAATTTTGGACAAACTGATTTTAAAACTAATGCTGGCTTTATTATGACATCAGTGAAAAGAAACAGGGCTATACTGCAGCAAAACCAGACAAACAATAAAGACATTCATAACCATAGTAAGATGCTTTTGTGTCTAAATTACTCTCCTTTAACTTTCTCTGAGGCACTTCCACTGGTTTTTGGTCTTCATACCACCAGGAGAAAAGGGAGGAAGTTTTGTAAATGTGGTGAACCAAATTATCTTGGTTTTATCTTTGTATGATTGGGATCATGCCTGAAATTGTCAGGTATCTCTGGATTAATTATGGATGTGAATTCTGGTTGCTTTGAATAAGACTAATAAATTAAATTCTACTGTGATCAGGTTAGATTGTCTCTGGACCTTGGTGGGACTGTTTTGGATATAACTGAAGAGCTCTATATTTTTAGAAAACAAATTTTGCCAGAAATTGCCTATTTATATAAAAGAGTTTTACTTTCCAGATGACAAATTAATTCAAGTAGCAAAGGTTATCTGAGTGTTTAAGAGAAGCTTCCTTTTCAAGCAGCTGCAAAATCCACATTCGATTTGGTAAAGAAAAATGATACTTTACAAAACTACTTTTGATTGAACCATCATAAAATTATTTTTTTCTCTTTTTTTTAAACTACATATAAAACTATAAAGAAGTTTCTAGACATTTCACATTACTTTGTTGATCAGGAGAGAAAACTGCTCTTTAGATATGAGTAATGAAGCATAAAGCAAAAAGTGTCAAAAGGCATGATGTGCTAGACTCTAAAATGTCACAGGTGGGAGTGGAAGGTTAGCTAAAATCTATTAAAGAAATCTTGCAGTTGAGTCGCAAGGCGCAGAAAGGACTCCCTTGCTTTCTAAGGAATTACAGAGTTGCCACTGAACCATTTTTGTCCTGCAGGTTTTAATGACTGTCAAAATGAGAATATTTATGTAAAATGAATCATTTATTATTACAAATTATCAGACAAAAGATCTTAATCAGAATTTACTACACAATATAAAAAGTTAAAAATGTACTAGGAGGGTATTATAGTGCAAAGAAATATACTAAAAGATAGAATAGTACGCTCTATTGAAGCAAGTATTAAAGTAGTTATATTAAAGATAGTGTGTCGGGAATTAAAACTTGAAATTTTTGTCTGTGTTTTTGCAAATGCCACCTGTGAACAGATTTATCCTTTCCGTGACAAGTTCTAGGGGGAAAAAAGCTGATAGAGTGAAAGCTTCGCCCTTAAAGACAGACTTTACATAAACTAAAGTTTCTTGAGTCTCTCCTATTGGTTTGACAGCCTTGGGAGGAGAGCTGAGGCAGGGAGAGCAAGGAGGAAGAGACACAGAGAGAGAGAGAGCAGCAGGGTCTGCAACCTCTTCCTGGGGGGTGGTGGCCTCACCTTCCCAGGCAGACATCTCCAGCAAGCTCATAAGAGGTGAGAGGGCTTGTGCTCTTGGTGTTGGTGGTTCTTTCCCCAAAAAGACAGCAGAGACACCTGCTGTCTGCCAATGCTTAGAAGATGTAGCCTCTGCCTTTGGGGGAGTGTTCTGAGTTGGTAAGACAACCTCACATGAGTAACTCTTTGGTGTCTGGGGTGTTTACAGGTTTGGGCTCCTTGCTTTAGTCTCCCTCCTTCTCTCTCCCTTCTCTTTGGGTTCCCACTATTTGGTCACTCCTGTTAATAAAGATACTGTTTTCTGAACTCTCTACAATGCTCAGCCTCACTTTTCCAGCAACTATAGACTCCACCCTGTTACAGCTAGCAAAAAGAAAATAATTATTAAGTAGAGATTTGATGTAACTCACCCATACCAATGGTGGTGGGGACATCTCTTTCTCTCAGCCTTGAAAAATATCCTTGGAAGAGTGCCCAGCAAAGGGAGGAATCTCTACATATAACTCTCTCAAGAAGGGTTATGTCAGAAGAACCTGACTGTATGGAAGGGGACTGGACTTTTATAGTATAAAATCATTGGCTGGTAATCACAGGTCTATGGGCTGGCACACAAGCCTATCTGCCAAATGTGTTTGAAAAGCAGGATGTGTATTCAAAGTCTGGTGAACCAGGATGGTTTTAGCACAATTTAAACACCAAGACAGCATCCTGGCACCAGCAGTTGAGCTTGCACAATAGCCTGCATGATGGCTTGCATAGTATTCATTCTTTGATTGGATTTTAGGTCTTATCAGGGTGGGCCTATCCTGCCACCTAAAAATCTAACCAGAGGTGTATAAAAAAACAATGAAAGAAACAGCCGTATCATTGAATCGAAATGGAGTAAATACTAAAGACAACATAGATATGGCTCTATCTATAATTACATATTCTACATTTGCTTTTAAAACAGAGTATGCAAGAATATGATATTAAGGAACAATGAGAAATAAGAAACATTCCATACACATTTCAGGATGTTTGATGGAAAAGTGTATTCAGGCAGGTGTGCACTCACACAAAATTTTGGTTTTCCATTTTGCAATCTGGAGCTGTAGCACAGCTGCGCTTGCTCCCCTGATTCAGAGTCCACATTGACTTTTATCAGCTGTCTCCAGGGCTGTTCTACAAGTGTTCTGATGGTGACATCACTTTGCTCTTTTGTGACCAGCATTAAAAATTGGGGAAACAGCTTATGCAATTGTAATTTGTGTGCTTATCCTCTGCCTACATACAAAATACATGATATTTTTATAAAAGTCTAGATTATGGTCATTGAACTAGGCATAATGACTCATTTTGTTCATGCTGCAAATACTAGCACATTTAGACATATGATAAGGAGTTTTGCTGGCCTGAGTAAGCTCTAAACCCACATTAAAACACAGTTTCTCAGAGCATTTAGTGGCAGTAAAACTCAAGTTGAAGTCAGCCTTGACAAAACATAGTGGCAGAGGAAATAGCCTCTGTTGATACACAGGATTCTGCCAGGAAAACTATAATTTCAGAGACTTGAACAACCAAATGCAGTTTGGAGAGATGCTTTCACAGACTTGCAACAACAGGTTCTAGTATCTATTGTCTCTTTATCAGTTTAAGTGCTGAGTGTACTCTCAACTACAGGATAAAGTTTATTACGGAAGACAACTGCAGAATAAGAAATAATAGGGGTGTTCAAAGCTGTCTATGAGACCACATGCAGACTACACAACACCTCCCCCTTGCAGTCTCTGATGGGCAGTATGATTCTGAGATAAGAACACCAGATGGGAATTACAGGAGGAACTCTCTAGATGCTCCCATAATTGATACATTCCAGAGATGGGGAAACTGTGAGGATTGTGATTGATTTTGTTACACATCGACTTGCAAAAGGGTATAAAGTACTACTGGAGTCTGGGCGAATGAGCAAACTGATCTGAGGTTGCCAGTATCTTCTGGATGAATCCCCCGTACCCCTGTCAGGGATGCCTGCAGGAGACGTTCAGCCCGAAGATGGGAACACTCATTTTTGGGCACATGAGTAGAAGTGCTCAGATCTGGTCACATCAAAGAATGTGATAAAATCCCAAAGTATCTCCACAGGTGTTCTGTGGTAGTGTAATTGTGCATTCTGCAAGGCCAATGACAGTAAACCTGCATGTTTCTAGCTGAACCTGGTAATATGCAACTCTATACCTGCTTATATTATAGATTCCATTGGCAATAATTAGACACTGTATCGACAATAAATGTAATCATAATCATAATCATAATTATCCAGGTAATCAGTGTCATACTTCTCACACTAGATCTGGAGTCTTCTCTTTGCTACTCTGCTACACTATAAATCATCATAGTAGTCAGGAAAGCAAGCAATTTATATTTGTTTACAATTCCTGCTAAGGATATCTATTCATCCAGGGATGCTTTCAGACTTACTCTGCATTTCCAGCTAAGTGGAGTATTGCTGTGCACAGGAGTTGAATCTAGTCTCGGGTGTGGTTCCAGTAACAAAATTTAATTCTATAATTAATGTGCTGGTCTTATACTTTGTTTATGATGCTGGGATACAGAGCTGATCATGATTGACATCAGCAGTGGATTTAACATCACGCAGACAGTGCCTGGTTACCATAACAAGTCACTGATTTTAGTAGGCTCAGTGTGGGAACTCCTGAGTGATCCCATGCACAAGACCTCACAGACACAACAAACTTCACTCTCTAAAGTGATTTGCCTGGCCAATCATAACTTCCTAGAACAAATTATATTTAATTGTTCATAGATTTTTTTCCTATTTAATGAATCAGATTCAGCTTCAAATATATATATATTAATTAGCTTTCAGTAATGAAACCCAAACCAGTTAAGATCTCCTGGATCAAATCTGTCAAATATCATTCTATAAATGTCATTCTTTATTACAACTGGAACTAAAATTCATTTTTCATCTGTCTAACTGTAGGTATTTGATTAAATTAAATAAGTATACTCCAACTGCACTTGGTATGATAGAAGAGCTATATTAAGAAGTTGTCCTGAGAAATGCTGTAGAGCATTGTACTCTGAATCTTTTACAAACTACAGTGTGAGCCATGAGAAGTTTGGAAAAGTCGTCAAATGAACTGTTAAAGTTTGCAGAGAAGGGTGATAAAAGCACTCTTGTTATGTGTATTGTTCTGTTATTTTTTTTTTTTTTTTGTGCTTCAAAGATGATACCAGGTACACAGAGCCTAAAATAAATGCTTTCTGTAAGGAAATGTAAAGAAAGAAACAAGTCGACCTTCTGCTGAGTCCAAGGTTCAAAATTTATTGATCTGGATTTTTGTAAAGTAGAACTCTATCATAGAAAATAAAAGGTTAACAGACGTGGTGAAAATTAATGTCTCATTTTACTATTTACTAATACCAAAAATAAAGTGCTGTACAGGGATTTTTGATAATTCCTTGGGGTTAGAAATGAATCTTTTTTATTTTCTGACCACTAAACATTGACAAGCCTCTTTATTAAAAAATAACCTCTGTTTGCTTTTTTAATATGTTTTCTGTTTCAGCTGCTCTTCCAAGTCAATCTTATGAGGTTTGTTACCAACTAGTTGATGGGAACTTTTGTCTCAGTATTTAAAAACATGACAATTGTTAACCAGGAGAATTTTCAGTGTCTGCTTTTCACAGTCAGTGTCCTTTGGTTCTATGATTTTATTTCCCTGAAAGCCCCTCTTGACCAGGTTTCACACTGTGGTTTGCTTGAAAATTATGGAATACTCACATCCTGAGTGAGACTCTGGAGACCTGTGGTTTTGTGCATGTGCACATATCCACTGCAAAGAAAAACCTCAATTTACTCTAGTAATATATCACCGTATTACAACCATCAGGGCATTTAATTTACAACTCAAATCAACTGGGACTTGTTGATGCTAGACAGTAATATACTGCCAGTTTAAAAAACCTAGATATTGCTGCTCAGTGTGAGATGGGCTGCCAGTCAGTAGAGTAGCAAAGTGACAATTTATGATTTGTAAATATCCAGCAGATAAATTACAAGAAAAATGCACCTTGACTTAAGCAGCACACTGTGTGGAATATATTTTTTGCTGAAAGGACTACGTAAGGTGGGAGGAAATTACTTCTATTAAATAGAAATATTTTGTTCTCTGTTTATTATTTAAAGGACCTATTTACTGCTTGAGATTTTTAAAGAACACAACATATATGTACTGGCTGTTTTACTTTGGTGATGTAAGGATTTTTCGGATAGTCATCTTATGTAGTTCTATATAACTTTACTAAAGCTCTCCAGAGCTGCACAGAAGGTTGGGAAGTGCAGTGCAGTGGGTGCTGTTAGGAGGGAATACCTACTGCAAGCTGCTGCTATGGCACTGGAATAGCCAAGATTTTTTAAGAAACCAGATGCTTCTTAGCATTAAAGAAACTTGAAGAAGAAGAAACAGATTCTTATGTAGACAAAGGCCTAATATTTCAAATTTCATGAAGATAAAAAGCATTTGCTTTCTGTGGCACTTTCATGATCTGTGTAAGCAAAGCAAAAAGTGCATTGAGATCCCACTGGGACCCATATGAAAAATCTTGGAGTTACAGAAAAATAACCTTGCACATATATGGCTTCTACTTCCAACTCTTGGAACATACATGATCTGTGTCCTAAACACATATTCTCCTGAACTGTGTACTTTTAATGCTATTCTGGTCTACTGCATGTTGTAATTAACACATACTCTCTTTTTTTAGGTTGAATCCTACTCCCTCCAAAAGCTATGTGGATATGAAGTCCCTTACTATGCTCTTCAAACAAAAGAGTATTAAAAACATACAAAACAATTATTGTCGTATGCTCTTTCACTGTAACTCAATCTTGACCCCAGGGGTATTTAGTTTCTAAATCTATGTGGGCAAGTTGTAATTTTGTCCTCCTATCCTCTTAATATTTGGTCATTCTCATGGCTGATGACAACACAGATGAAGGGGGTTTTATATTAATTATTTCTGGTATCACTAACGGTCATTGAAAAGTCGCCATATAAAAATATAAGTGGCAAAGGAATTAACTTAATTCCTTTAACCCAAGAGTATTGCTATTATTTACACTCTCCATGACAAACTATCTAATTGCTATTAATTCATAATCTTTATGCAATTTTTTTTTCCACAGAAATCATAATTTCTAAAGATAGATTGTTATCCTAACTGCATATACAGGTATCCAAGGCTAAAGAGATCAAATGAATTACTGATAATCTCAAAGCAACTCAAAGTAAAATGAAAAGAAATATCATCTGACTATTTCTAAGATCTACAGGCATTTTTGAATCATGAAATGGATTGTAATATTTGATATTCTTCAGTAACTGATAAAAATATCTTACTTAAAAGAATTAATTGTATAAAAGTCATGATAAAGATGTAATCTTGAAGCTCTTGAGATCCTGTAATTATATGTTAAATCTTATAATTCTTTTTTATGCATTTAATATTCCCTGAAGTCAAAATGAAATTCTAATATGTGTTCTATTCAGAGGACAGTCTTGTACTTCTAGCAAAGTCAATTATTGTTGGAAAAAAATCCTAGTGATGTCAGATTTAGTGTCTACAATAATTTTAATTTTTAATATATATATTTACTGTTCTATCGCAGAGGAAAAAATCCAAACACATTTAACAAATTAAAATTAATCGGAGAAATCTGAGACCATGCTTACTTGTTTGTTTAGCTCTTCTCTCTTTTCTTCTTTTTCACTTTTTCCTTTCCTTTTTTTTTTCCTTATTTATCAAGGTGATGATTTCTATCAGATGTAGCAGAATATATGCATTAAAGTTTAGGTTTCAAAAAAACCCATATTGATCCTGTCTATTGTGAATTTACTTTTCTCATCTCATTTAATGATAGAAACTTGGCAACCATGATGTACTTCCATTTTTCTTTTTAACTTCACATCTGATAGATGCGTGTGAGAGTCTTGAAAATTACAAAGATATTTTTGTTACTTATTATGAAGTAGGCTGCTGCCATTTAATGTGTACAGTAAGATTCTACTATAATAAAGCATGAATGTTTTGATAATTCGTGGATGAATTCTCAGAAGACAGGCTCACAGGTGTTTCTGTGCTAGGGATACTTTTACATTGTAGTACATTTGTGTCTGTCGTCAGCCGTGTTCTTTTAAGACTTATGATTCCAAATCAGAACTACAAACCCTTCCTATGATTTATGAGTATTTTTCCTCAGCCTATGCAGAGCTCTTTGCAGATGTCTGGGACTTTTCAACAGTCATCACAGTGGAGCAGGTAGCCCGGGCTGACAGTAATGACCTTATTAGGGAGTGTTATAAAGGGAGCATTAGGAGAGCAATGGAATAAGACAGAGGGAGTGTGAGTTATTTGGTTTTGTGGAAAGCTGTTTCACATCACTGTCAGCACAGCTACTGCTAGGTGGCTTTGTTTTGTAAGAATGAAAAAAGAAATATGTTCTTGGCCATGAAAACCATGCCATATGAGAGAAGGTGAATTATTTGCTTGTAAGGCCTTTGGGAAATATGTCAGTAGTCTCTGCTATTGACTGCATAGATAACCTGTTCTGAGTATTTATTTTACCAAGAATAAGTAAATCTGAGCTTTTGCTTATTTTCATCACCTGATTAATAAGGCAGAAAAGATAAAAAATTATTAGTGAATCAAGTAATTAAAATAATTATATTTGAATAATTCAAATAAGCTTCAAGTTCCAAAATGGAGTTTATCTGTCAGTGAAGGGGTCTCTGTGATGGTGTTTGGTTACCACAAGCACAGATTCACAGTTGAGAGAGTCATGTGAGTGGTATCAAACTCGTGGGAGTCTTCAAGTATTGTAAGCTGTTCAACTGATGCAAGATTTTGAAAATGCTAAAGAAAAATAACTGGAATATAATGAAAGGTGGAAAACTCATTCTTTTGTTTGATAAAGGTATATCTTCTGTCAATCAGTTGGCTTTTCTCCCACTCATTTTGTCTACAGCAGGTGTACTGTAACTTCCTCACAGTTGCATAGCAACTGAACCCTGAATGTTTTAGTGTTTAGCAGTAATTATAGTTCTGCTGAAATTGTTTCATCAGAAATAAGTCTTCTTTGCCTTGCTTTTTCCTCTTCCTTTGTTTTAGTGTATTTGCCAAGATTATGGCTTTCCCTCTGGGGCAAAACACCTATCAGAAAATGAGCTGAAAGAAGTCAATGTGTATCACCTCACTTATACAGTGGGTCTGTTACGCTTTCTCTATAAGTAATGGATGAAATGCTTCCCAAAAGATAAAGGTATGGACTCTGGTGACTTGCTTAGTTCTCCAAACATTAACTGTATAGACCAATTAAAAACTATTTGGATGTCTCTGACAGCTGCTGTTTCAAGTAGCAAAGCTTTTAAATCTCTAATGTATGACATGGAAGGCATTAAGAACTGATCATGTTCCTGGAAACAAAAAGTTTCTAGTCTCTGTGTATAATGATGAATTTTAAGATAGAAAAATGCACTACTTATATTAAGCTATTTTCTAATTACATTCTTTTAATATAAATAGTTACATTATAGAGGTATAGTCTTTTTCTGAAGTGGATAGAACTTGCATTACACTTCTACTTTAAAACAATTGAACTGTTAATAAAGCTGTTTCGATATGGATAAGAAAATCTCTGCCACCCATTTTCATCTATTCAGACTTCTGCTTGAAAGCAGTGCACATGACGCCTATTTAAACTTCAACCTAAAAATTTTATTGTCCTTCATTTCTCTCTGTATTCCCTGCATTGCCTTACGGAAGGTGACAGACAATTCAATGAATTAGGTAGAATAGTATCTCCCCAGTTCCTATTTACATGTGTTTAGAAGTTCTTTAACTTATGGAAAAAACCCAGTATNCAGTTGGAGGTTTTTTGGTCTACTTCCACTTAGCAATCTGTGCTAAATATCTTCACCGTCTGAAAATTTCTTTTCAATGAAATTAGCAATGTAATTTAAACTGAAAGAAAATACTGCTATTTTATCATACCACCTTTGGCATGTCTAGCATGAAAAGAAATTTCCCTCCTTTCCATAAGAATGATTTTGTTTAGCCCTGAGAAACACAATAAATAATGCTTGTGTTGGCTTGTTCACCTCTTTCAGTGATTAGAATTGGGGTAGAAGAAGTTAAGGTGAAGGAAACTTTGCAACACATGTTCAGAATCTTTCTTATTTCCGGGTTGATTGATACTACCACTGCTTGTGGTACAGTGCTACATATGGTAACACTGAAAGGATGGAAATGAATGCCACAATACTTCTCACTAAAATAATGTGTAACAAAGGAGTTGTAGGTGTGCTCATATAAAAGCAGGTAATCTCTTTTTCTTGATTCATTAGTGTGTGTATATAAACTTCAAGGGAAATTCAAATATTTGGTAGCAATTTAAACACCATTTTTTGCCCTCAGTTCCAGTGTTCTACAACTGTGCATGAGAAATCCTACTACCTGAGATTATTTTAAGAAATGCATGAAATAACTTGTAAATAAGGTGTAAATATAATTATTCACCAATCAAAAAGACATTTTTAATGTCTTACTCTATAACCACATCAGTTCTGCAAAACGTGTTAAAATTAAGTGTAAACATCAAACTCAGGATTGAACATGTTTAAATAACTTCCCTAGGAAATATTGTTCAAGTGTCTCACTCCTTTTAAATAAAAGGCAATATATAACATTGAGGAGACAAGATCAAGATTGACTGATAATGGAGACTACTGAGTGGATTTTGTGGGTTCAGAACAACAGTCTTACCTTGTCTGGCCATTCAGGTTAAGATTGTTTAGATAATGAAAAATCACTGCACTGGATGTTTCTACAACCTAGTTTTAGTTAAATATTCTTCCTCACTTACAGTATTTTCTACTAGATTTATTTAATTGTATTTTGTTTCAAATGTCAAACAAAACTGAATTGCTCACTCAAGTATAAGACTTTTGCAAAGTTGGAGTACAGGCACACTTCTAATCAGTATCTTACTGGACAGTATGAGTGTTATCTACCATGTATCTGTATACTCATGATGACTTTCTCCTCCTTATCAATGTTTATCTGTTTTATTTTTCCAGTAATGATTGTCATCCTCTTTGTATCTGTTCATTCAAATGAAGAATGTATATGAAGTTTGGAGACAACAATATATATCTCATGGTACTCCCCATTCTCAAACTTGTAAATCCTTTCTAGTGTTTATAATGGTCTTTTCTGTAGATGTTCTTTAAGATGTAATTTGATTTTGCTACTAGGTAAACCTGAAGGGTTTTATTTTAGGTCCTCTCTAATGTTTTTATTGTTACTAATTAAAATGAGATCTTAAAATAATTATTTAAAAATCTAAGTATGTGTTCTAAAAATAGTAATATTTCTCTGTAAATATTACTAGACTAGAATGTTTGGTCATCTAATAAATATATTCCTAAATATCCCAAATTAATCTTCTGTTGCTGTAATTATGACTTGCATTTGTTTTCCAGGATCAGCATACAGCAAAACTTACGTTTCCTCAACAAAGAAAGGCCAAAACACTGTTCTTGGCAAATTGTCTTGTGTCTTGAGAAAAAAATGGGTTTTCTTGAAACTCAGAGTAGTCACTTTTCATTCTGAAGCATAACTCTGAATATTAGCAGTCATAAAGCTTAAGACTCAAAGTTATACAAAATCATAAATGTCAGTACATCTCAGTTGCACTGCCTCTGGTTTATTCTTTACTCCTATGTCAGACAGACTAAGTTTCAGCTCAAAGTGCCAAGTGTTGTTTTTTTTTTTAATGGACACTGGGTTTTTTCTTGTTTTTTTGAACAGTGTCTCAATACTGATTTATCAAATCCACAAACACATTGAATTCTATGCTTGACAAGCCAAATTGAAAGAATTCTTGTATACAATCTAGTGTGGAAAGAGTAATCTGTTTCTCTTGACACTACAAACATGTAACTTTATCATGGAGACTGAGATGGAAAGAGTTCTTTTCACCATTAATTTGGATATCAAGGCAAAGACCATTAGGTCATGCACAACTGGTTTATAACATTAAAATATGATGAAGCTGGCTGGAATGGGATGGTATCTGGATCTCTGTTAACTTCAAATTAGGTGCTTGATGGGAGTTGACTAGTGTGCAAGACATTGATGTTGACTTTTTAAATGCAAAAATTTAGCTATGGTTAAAGAATCAGTCATATCTGATTAAATGGCATGTGTAGAGAGAAAATAATCTAAGCAGCCATTACTTAGTGTTTTAGTGTGGTAGAAATGGTTATACAGTATCATGAAGATAAATATAGATTAATGAGACATGATTTAGCTTATCATTTAGATGTTCTTACCATAATTATTTGAACATGAATCATAAAAACTGAAGTCTAATTCAATGGGAAAAATCAGAAAGGCTTGGGTTGGAAGGAACCTGAAAGATGATCAAGTTCCAAACTCTACTACAGGCAGGAACACTTTTCACTGAGACCAGGTTTCTCAGAGCTCCATCAAACGTGGCCTTGAACACTTCCAGGGATGGGTCATCTACCAATTTTCTGAGCAGTCTGTTTCAGTGTCTCACCACCCTCATATTAAGGAATTTCTTCCTGATATCTAATGTAAATCTACTCTCTTTCAGTTTGAAGTCATTCCATCTGGATTTGCTCCAATAGGTTGATGTCCTTCTTGCACTGGGGACCCCCGAGCTGGATGCAGTACTCAAGGTGGGGTCTCACCAGAGAAGAGTAGAGGGGGACAATCCCCTCCCTTGACCTACTGGCCACACTTTTTTTTTATGAAGCCCAGGATATGATTGGTCTTTAAAGAAACTAAATGATTTTGGTTTGCTTGCATTTTATGAAATCTACAGGAAAAGACATGCATCTAAAAAAGATGTTAAAGTGAAAATACGAAAAGAACCTGTTTTAGCTATTCCATTCTTGTCTATTTTCTTGAGTAGCCAACATTTTTCTCATATGACAATATAAACTTGACAAAAGAGTTATAGTCACATGATATTTGGAAAGCATCCCATCCTTAGAAGACAGCGAGTTGAAGGAAATGTTTTTTGGTACTAAATATCAAGATTTTATATGCAAGATAAATGTATAACTAATGCTGATGGAGCAGCTAATGCTGGCATCTTTGATCACAACAAAGAAATCCCTGATGCACATTTCAGATCCAAATTAGACTGAAGAATGCACCACATACTTGCTTACACATCAAAATGTTCAATGTGTAATGTTTTAATAGGAGCTGTCCAGGTATAGTTATCATGCAAGTTGTAACATTCCCTGATGAATGAACATCTGGCAAAGCCTAATATGCAACACTTACAAAGAATTTATTAGTTGTAACTTTTAATTGACAGATAAAGTACCTTTCTTATCTGTAAAATTCCATAATTGCCTAGAGAGAAGGAACAAGAAGATCACTTCCATAAATCTTCATAGTACTGATGCTGGAGTTAGATTACTGCTTTTTTGAACCAGTTCCTAAATTCTAATAATTTACAGTGTTCAAATATTAAATTCACCCATTATTGACTAATTTCATTTAATGTGAAACCCAAATGTCCTTCAAGATTTTGATATTTTTCTTTTTTTTCTTTTTTTTTTTTGAGGTGTGTGAGTGGGTTATTGTGTTGTAGTTGTTTTGGTTTACTGCTATTTTTTTAATGTAGAGTAGTATAGATGATTGCTGCCATAACTATTGTCTTTCTGTGTATGGTGAAATCTTCTTGTGTGTGTTTTTATTGTTTTTCCAACCCTATCTTATTTATATCTTAGAGTGACACAAAAATTTGAAGATTGTATACCCACTGAAGGTTCTTTAGGGATGAGTATTCAAAATATCCATGGACTAAATTTACCTTTGCTGTGGGACAAAACCACTCATTACTTACACTAGCTTTTTAATTATGCTGGTTTTGGGCAGTGTAGAGTTATTTTTCTTCAGAATGGCTAGTATGGGGCTATGAATTGGATTACTGTTGAACACAGAGCTGATAATAGAGAGGTTCTTTTGTTTTTTCTTATTGTTGAGCAGTGCTTGCACAGGTCAAAGACATTTTCTGCTTTTCATTTGGCCATGCTGGTAGGAAAGTTGGGTGTGCATGGGAGGCTGGGACGAGATGTAGCCAGGACACGTGACCCAAACTGACCAAAGGGATATTCCAAACCATATGACATCATGCTCGGTAAATAGTATGATAATATATAAAAACTTGATAAGGGACAAAGTTGTAATGAATTCCACTTGAAATGCTTTCTTGAGTTACCAAGGGCAACTTCAATCTGGCTTTCTAGACAGTTGCAAATACCTTATTTCACCCAGATATATTTCTTCCCTTCACTTGGAAAAATGTCTTATAAATGTCAAAAATCAGATGGGACTTGTCCTTGAGAAATCTTTTTCACTTACTTCTTAGCTTAATTTCCTAAGGAAATTAGGCTTCTGCAATCACACTGTGTGTGGCTGTTCTTCCTGATTAATAACCTCTTTTCAACAAAATTTGACATTGACCAGAGGGATAGAAGTCTCAAATATAATTAAATCCCTATGCACTGCAGGGAAGTAGGCAACTAGGTAAATGAAAAGTGCCTTTTATAAGATAAAGACTGAAAATTCAACACATCCAGTGTCACAAGTGAATCCATACAGGAAAGGCATTACTTATTCCCTGACCTTGGAGAAATTTCAATGTGCTCAACATATTATTAGACACCAGATAATCTGTAGGTTGCTGTTCCAGATGAGAAACAATGCTAACTTTTCATATTGACCATGTGTAAGTGAAATACCTGATGATTTTTTTTTGATCATGAAGTTTAGGCAATAAGTTTATAGTTTCATATGTTTCTTTTCCAAATTTTAAATATGATCATACTCAATATTCTCTCTCTTGAAACAAACAAGAAAGTTTGGTGACAATACTAAACCTGTATTTTGGAAAGCTATGCCAGTGTAAGTATGCATAACTTATCTAAGTTTTTCTGAATTTCTTTTCCCAGCTTGGCTTTTATTCTCATTTAAAATTAATTTTGCTAACTGTATGCCTGCTTAAAGACTACAATAAGGAAATTGATCGAATTGCTTCATATTGCTTGTTATAAGCTACTAACTTAACAGGGATGAAAACCAATACTGTTCTGGTCTTCTTTTTATTTCGTTTTTTTATGTCTATGTTCTTCACTCACATTGCAGTACTTAGTCTTTGTATTTTTCCTTCCATAGACAATTTTATTTCCTTTTTTTTGTAGAAGTCTTAACTTTTAGTCTTATAATGAACCTCCAGAGACATAACTGTCTATGGTGCTATGGTGTACTTAATACAGTCTCTTTCATCAACTGCAAGCTCTCCAGTATTCCTTTTACATTTGATACTATGTTCCTCTACTGAAACATGGCTTGAGGCAGAGGGTGAATAAGCAAGTAAGTTTCAATATTGTACAGAATCGACCATATGTATTAATATTTTGCACAGGTTTTTTTCTTGTTCTTTTTCTTTTTTTTCCCTCTCTAAATGTAAAACTTCTGTAAAGCTTTGTGGATAGTTTGAATTCCATTTTCTCCACTTCAAAAGTGTTTTTAATGACAACTATCTCTTGGATCAGTAGAGAGATTTAAATAATGCTTTGCTTATAAATTAACATTTGACTGATTCTTTTCAGAACATCTATGAGCAATGAAAGAATGAAAAAAACCCAACCTTCTGGCTCAAACAGCATTGGTTGTGCCTTGGGTTTTTTTCTGTACAATCTATACAGTGTACAGTATCTATTTTATCATTGCTTGTTCTCTATAGCAGAAAAAAAAAATGCACATGAAAACGTATGCTCACTTCCATGTTATTATTAATATTTTACCAAAAATGCAGGAAAGGCAAACTTATTTATTTTATTTTCTGTGCCTTTCTCTTAAGTTTGATTGTGTCTGAAGGAAGTGGTCTGCATAGCAAAAGGGCAGATGGAGCTGGAAAATTAGTCTGCAGAGCATGGCTAGTAGTGCAAGCTACAGATCAGAATCACATGTTGTCAAATTGTTCCTAAGTGTCTTTCTTGCTTTACTTTAGTCTACTGAAAAATAAATGATTCAGAAAGAAATAATTCTGGCCCAGTGAGGTAGCATGAGCAGAAATAAAGCCTTTGATTTCATCTAGCTACTTACATGCTTTGGATAAAAAATTTTCCCATCCTACCAAATACCGTGAGTTTAGCTTAGGAATTTTTTTTTTATTGTATCACATGGCTATTTATTGTATCACATGGAAAAGCTGCTCAAATTTTCCATTTTTTCTTAAAAATTTCCATTAGAACACATTTTAATGTAATTAATAAAGTGACTCCAACTTGCAATCAAAAATTCCTCAGCTCATGTAAATATACTAGGTCTCCTCCTCTAATAAAGAAATGCATTAGGAGGCCAATATTTTTGAGTACTTATTTTGGAGGATGAATAACTTGCTTTCCTTTACATTTCAGTTTGTATTTCTTAGTGTGAGCACATTCTAATTCATAGACTTATTACTGAGATTCCTCTTTAGGTTGTCACACAGCAAATGGATGCTCCTCTACTTCAAAGGTCTTGGGCAAGATAATTCTCTGCTTGGGTTTTCATCATGACATGTTGTCCTAGTTTGAGGGAAAAACTAAAATGTTTACTAAAAAGCAGAGGAGAGGATTCCTCCACAATAACCACGTCACTTCTTATTAAATTTAAGAAAAGGGAACTTTAATTATAAAACTGATATAAGAATAATAACTGTTCCTAACTACTATATATCTACATATAAATGAAGATATAGATATAATTGTAAACAGACTAGAGCAAACTACTCTTCCAGCACCAAAAGTAAAAACAAAAGAGAACAACCCCAAAATGGTAGGTTCCTCTTGGAGCAGTTATATTTATGGTCACTATCAGTGTCACACCTCAGCTACCTGTGAGGTGAATTCTCAGTCTTTTCCCAGCAAGGCAGGGACAAGGAGTGAGCACTCACATGGACACACTCTCTCTCTCCTTGTCTTTTGTCCCAAATAAAGAAGGAAAAGCTGGGAGTGGAGGGATGATGATAGTTCTCAGGAAGGAAAGGTCTGCAGTGTGTCCTGAAAGCAGCCGTGACTCTCTCTCTCTCTCTCTCTCTCTC
>VWZD01005543.1:153078-170265 GCA_013396695.1 Sakesphorus luctuosus | reverse complement strand
TAAGTGTTATTCCACACTTGCAAATAAATAATCTAGGAAGCTACTGATAGAAGAGTACTTCCAGCTTTCAGAAGTCACTGAGTTTATCTTGTTACCTTCTAGTTTATTTCCTGGATCAGAAAGAAAAGAATCCTATATTTTTCTACTTAGCAGTTACTTTTGGAGGTGTTAGAAATGTCACAAGGTTTGTGCTGTTAATTAATAACAGTACTCCCCAAGAAAGATATTTCAAACAATGTCACTTAGGTTCTTACCAGACCAGTGAGTATCTACCAGGTAACTTGCAAATAAAATTATTCTGTAACATTAAGTGAGGGAATTATGATAACTAATATTTTACAGGCAGTGCAGTGTAGTTAACAGATATTATGGGAATATGATTTAATGTTTAAATTGCAAAATTGAAAATTTATTCTTTCTCCGAAGAAAAGAAAATAAAAATGAAACAAGTCAACAATAAACCAATTCCAAACAATTGTGCATTTGTCTACTTTAAAACAGCTTTCATTAGCAATTATTCTTTGTTGGCATAGAGTGTTTCATCTCAAAACATCGGATCAAGGTATTAATCCCTAAGTAACACTTTTCTGCATGTTGTGACATAGGTGGGAGCCAGTTTTACAAAAGCTCTGTTTTGAACAGAGTTGGACCAGATGGCTTCCAGAGATTGTCTGCAACCTAAATTATTATATGAGTCTATGAAGTGTCATGGCTTTTTGCGACAAGATTTTTTATTAGTTTTATTTGGTTTTTTTAATTTTTTAGTGATGACTTCAAGGTAACTGAAAGAGTTAACCCTCCTTGTATTAAAAACTGATTATCAGGCTCCAGATGGTTCTACATTTTCATCAGTAAGATTTGGGATAAATTTCTTTAAAAGTTATTAGTAACAGCTATGTGATTTAGAAAATTCTGATTTTTGTGATTTAGAGAATTCCAATTTTGTAATCAACCTAGAGGGATGACATTTTTGTAAAATGCTAAAACCAGTGCTAGTAAATGTGCCATATTACATACCAAGAAATATGTGATGGTTATCTCAAAGTCATGTGAAGAGTAAGAATTTTTGAACAAAAATTAAGTAGAATTTTTTTTTCAAAATGTTTAAAAATAAATGACCAATAAGAGAAGGTGAAAGACCCAGGAAAATATAAGAAGCTACAGTGAAGGTATTTATTTCAATATATTCATACACTTAAAGTTCTGTTGAGTTTGCTCTAGGACAATTCAGAAGATCTGTGTTTATGATGCAGACCTGTCCAAGTATATGCTGGGAATGTGTGATTGGTCATTAGGTGCAATAAATCTATCTAACAAGAAGACAGAGTAATCTCTTCTTTGGTCGTCTAATGGAAAATATTTCTAACTTTGCAGTGGAATACTGTTGTCCAGATTGGAGACAAGGAAGGTGTTTCCAATTAAAAAAGAAAAATGTCAGTACATTTGCCCAGTATATTTCTCCATAGAAGTGCTTTACACACAGAAAATCCTAGTAAGTGTCTCATGTATTTCATTCATAGGCTTTTCATTGTTAGGCA
Source organism: Sakesphorus luctuosus (assembly GCA_013396695.1). Taxonomy (NCBI): domain Eukaryota; kingdom Metazoa; phylum Chordata; class Aves; order Passeriformes; family Thamnophilidae; genus Sakesphorus; species Sakesphorus luctuosus. The sequence goes on along the minus strand of VWZD01005543.1, from coordinate 168,727 downwards.
TTTTTAAGTGTCAATCTTCTCCACTATCTGCCTGAAGAAATAGTTATTGAAGGACTGGCTTTGTATTTTGCCTGTAACTTTTTTAACTCTAACAGGAGGTGAATGGAAAAAATTGTACACTCTACAAATCATAACTAGTTATTTGAGTCAGTTTATTGTTGTCCTACTTTATGAAATCCATAACTTTCATGAATTTGTCACCAGCTTCTTATTTATCCCTTCTATTTTAACAAAGTTAAACACTGGAAAATTCTACATTTGATTCCTTATGCCAGCTTGGTATTTAAAGAGTCATTATCATGGTTTTCAAACCAACTTTTATGTGCATCAATTTAAGAAACAAATTGCATTTATTTAAAAGAACACCTTTTGTAAGTTTCAATGTGTTGTACGTGTCTGTAAAATCTACAGTAAAGAGAGACTGTGTCGATTTTTCTTACAGTTGGCTTCCAGTAATTCTCTTTTTTTTTTTTATTTCCCTATTGCAAATTAAAAAAAAAATCTTGTAATATGGTAGTCATGTCGTAAAGTCTGAGAACCTAAACAGATCTCAGAACAGGAGGGATAAGGGGGGGAAAGTCATGAGCCTGATGCTTCTACTCTATTTCTTTGTCCTGAAATTCCCTTGCTGGTAGTTAAGAGCATCAGATGTTCTGAAATCTTCTGTTTGGTACCAGCTGATTGGTTTGCCCTGCACCCTGGGTGAAATTCAGGTCACTCTGTTTATTCCATCTGACTGCTCAGCTGGATAAATGTCCAAGAAATCTAAGACTGAGCCTCAAGTGACATTTGTGTCTTTAAGAGAAGAAATCTCTATTTTGTTAGTTTAGGAGCAATTGGTTGTAAAACTATATTACGAACTAAGTAATACAGTTCAGAAACTTTCAGCTAAATATCAACCAGGTTTTTTCATGTATTACAATGAAATGTTTAAATTTATTTAAATTCTGTAATAAATACATACTAAATACATTGAAGAATTAATTTGTTATAAAATAAAACCTCCTATCACCTAGTCTTCTTGTACCATTTCAAGAAATACCGGAGGCACATCTGTGCAATGAAGTCCATCTAGAACGTGTCAGCCTACGCAGTTGACATGTCGTAATTACTCTTCATGTGTGCTACCTAAGCACACCTAGCAAAGGTAAAGTGATGCTCATTGCGCTACAGCCTAATAATGAAGACAGACCAAAAGTACAGAATTATTAAGAAACACCTCTCTAAATATTCTATTTCTGAAGATGCTGCTGCGAAGATTCCCACCTCAACGGACATGTTATATATCTTCAGGTTGTCAGTCGATCAGAAACCTGAGGTCCCTTTCAACAAACAAAAGAATTTGTGTAAAGATAGATAAAGCATATATATTAATAATGAAAAAAGTAGCGTGCAGTAGCTGGGTCAAATAGCTTGAAGGGATTATCCTTTACTTTTCTGTCAGTAGGTCCTTGTCACTTTATAATTTGCTTTTCAGTATCCTCTGCCACTTTAAAAGTGTTTCATATTACCCTTGAAGCCATTCTGTCTCCGAAGGGTTAGTTGAGTTTAAACTTACCTCCAAGTAGATGGCATAAGTTATTTTATATCATTTTGGCTCTTTCAAGGGCTATCTTTATTTCTCTTGAAGCAGTCCCTGAGCCTAAGGGAGAAGGCCCTTGTCTTTTAATAGATGTTTTTGACTTTGTCAGAATGGCTGCTTGTATGAATTGGTGGGAAAGTTAGTGAAATTGCATTTTAATGTGTGTGTTGAGACAAGGTGGTACAATGTATCTATCACAGTAAATTAATATCTTGTGACTTTCATAGAAAGAGTATTCTTTTCTCTCTGTTGCATACAGGTAACTTAGGTATGAAACTTTTTGGGGTTGCAAAGGATAACATAAACATAAGGGTATAGAGGAGGAGGTTAGCACATGCTGTCCTTCAGGAAAGATGCCTTAGAAAATCAAGACCAATGGCAGATGCAGAACTTTGAATGGCACCTCCACCTTCTAATTTGAAAACCTTAGTTCAAAGCACACTACCATATCTTATTGAGTCACTTACTCGGAAGTACCTGAGTGTTTCACTTTTTTTTTTTTTTTTTTTTTTTTTTAATTTGAAGATTGCCTTTCTTAGGTTATATGGAGTGGTACTTAAAGTGACTTCTGAAATATATATGTATAACATGAAACCAGAAGCTTTTAGGGAAAAGTTCAGTGGAAACTCACATGAATAAATTTTATAGCCGAAGGAAGGGAACGTGTGCTTACATTTTGAAACAAATTCTTTGACACTTTTTGTAATTAGTATGCAGTTGAATATAATAACAGGAAGATTTTTCCAACCTATAGTTTTGACTCCCTAACAACATCTTGTTGTCATGCAAAATTATAATGACTATTTTTAGAGGTCCAACAGCAAAGAATCTGAAGATTTAGCATACATCTCATCTGATTTTAAGGCACCATAGACTTCCACAGTGTAAATGACCCAGAATTCTGTGCAGATTATTTTTAGAAACTGGATACAACGCTATTCAGAATCAAGAAGAAATATTAAAATGTTCGTTAAAATATCTGCACTTCATCTTTGACAAGCATATGTTTCGTAATGAATGACTGTGAAGACACCACTTCTAGCAAGCTGGCTCTTTTGCAAAAATCAAAGTATATATGTAATTCGAGAAGAGACAGAGAGAAAAGTCATTGACTATATATTGTCATTTTCTCTTCATGTTTGTTTAAAAAAAAAAAAAGATAAAAATTGAAAAGATGCCCCCAGGTTGGATCTGGATGCCCAGGAGAGATTTACTGTAGTGTGTTAATCTCTTTTCTATGTGACTGTAGGCAATAAGCCTGAGACAGACTGAGTCAGCCAGGCTTTATCTCTTCAATTCTGTACTCACTTGTCGAGAAAATTTCAAATAATAATAGAAAGAAGGTGGAATTGTTTGGAAAGGCAGCAGAGGTGAAAGTTCAGATGCAGGATTTCTTCTTAAAGTGTATCCTCTATATTCTGTTCAGTTCGATCCCAAACACTGTTCAAACAGGCAACAGCACATCTCAAAATCTTAATTTTTGAAAACATAGAATTTTATGTTTGTAGATTTTTACATTAAGATGCTAGTGTTGCACTAGAGAAGAATATAGTGGAACAAAGGTTGAAAACTCAACCCAAAGATGCAGTAGCAAATTCCCATTAATACACAGTGCTCTGTCAGATTCCCAGGACAGGGAATTTGGGAGACTGATTTATAAAAGCTGGATACAAAAAATGCAAGAGTCTATTTGTGTGAAGCAAATTGCATCTGACACAAAAAATCTAGAGGAGTACTCATAATATTGCTGACATCCACGTGCTGCATACTTGCAGCTAGTGACTAGTTGAGAATTGGATAGGATTAAGTACAGTACTTGAGTCCCAGAAGATGCAGAGCTTAAATTAAAGCTTCAGAAAGGGGACTTTCACGTGTAACTGGGAAAGTGTAGGTTATAACTCATATCTGAGCCAACATTCTTTGTAGTAGCCCTTAACATCTTCTTTTGAGAATGAAGAAAATAAAATTAAATACTTGGTTTCAAGAATTAAAATAATATAGCTAATGCAAGCAGTTATATCCAGGAGAGAAACATATATATGGCTTAGTTACAGAAATGGTTACATCTCTCCAGCTGACAAAATCTGAGAGATACTTTATATCTCTCTCTTCAGCAGAGTAAAACCAGATATTTTTGAAGTCATTGATCCTCATTGTCATTGCTCAGTTGGTCTTTATCTTCAGACTTACTCCATCTGTGTCAATCAATTTTTTTACAGTCCTTAGCTCAAATGAGTTTTATTTTGAAATGTGTCACAGTAAAGCTGCCCAAGGAGGTGGTTGAGTCACCATCCCTGGAGGTGTTTTAGAAAAGACTGGATGTGGCACTTGGTGCCATGGTCTAACTGACATGGTGGTGTTGTCATAGGTTGGCCTTAATGATCTCAGGTGTCTTTTCCAACCTAATTGATTCTATGTGTGACTCTGTGTGTTATTCTGCATCTGTAATTAAAGTTGGTTTTCCTTTTTAGGCTGATGGAGACAGTTAGAATGATTAGACAACCTTTTGAGCAAACATACATTATTTAGGCCTGAAATAAAAGAAACAGATTTTTAAACACAAACTTAGAAAAATTTCTCAATTTTAACTCCTATTTCAGAGTAAGTCTCTGGGATAAAGATGGTTGGTGCACGGGGAGCAGAAACCAAGTGAAGACAAAAGTACGGACTTACTAATTAAATTCTGTAAGGGAAAGTAGAAAACAGTTTATGTCCTGTAAAATAGAAAGCGTAGAAGAGGAGAGGAAGACTATAATTTATCAAACTCCAAATTTCATAAATATAAAATACCATAGAAATTTATTAGTCATATTAATTTGCAGGACCTTTTTTCTCAGTAGTTAACAGGTTTTCCTTTGGATTCAAGACTAACATTGTGATGGAATATGAATTTTATAGAATATGTTCCTCCATTAGAAGCGAGTGGTCTTATGCATATTTTCTGTGTGAATTATCATTCCTGTATGGAAAAGCTGCTTAATTTCACCTTCAAATTTATTGTAAGGTTATGATGCACTGGATGAAGTATGCAACTGTAAGATTTTTTGAGTATTAATTGTTCTATGATATTTATTGTAGTGCAGTAAATGTTGGTACATTTTCTAGTCTTTACTCATATAAAACCTGTATTCATTTAGTGTGCTTGAGAGCACAGAGAGTTTCTTTTCAAAATCAATTTAGTGAGGCTGCAGGGCTGTTTGAAGAGCAAGGAGTTCCTTGTATTACAACTTGTAGTTATTTAATGACACTTGATATAGCTTCTGGGGTAGGATGAGATGTGGCAACAGAAGATGTACCTTTGCTGACAGGTGGAGGTGCCATCTACTTAAACATTTTTTCACATAATGTTTAACGTATCTTTCTAAAAATCTTTTCTACATGAGTAATCCTCATGTATATAAGTCTTTATTGCTCAGGTGAGCCCTATGAGTACTCTTCTGTATATAAATGCTTTTGAGGAGCCTGCATATGTGCTGGCCTTTAGTTTTCCATTTATCACACTTGCAAAATTACCACTGCTGATGTTGCTGTAGGAAAATGGTGTTAGTGTATGAGTGTTGCAGTGACAGTTTGATGGAGAATGGTGATTATTGAATTTGTGGTAAAAATCAATAAGGGAGTCCAGATTTCCAATCCAGATAATAAAGATGTCATCTATAAATCTTAGGTAGAGTGTTGACTCAGTGATACAATTATTTAAGAACTCTTCTTCATTTTAGTTCTTGAAAAGCTTATCATAATGCAAGAGTGGAGAGAAACTATCAAAAGAGAAGTATGTTTCAGTTAAGTTTTGCAGATGGCTGTGGGTTGAATGCAATTCATTAATTTTATTGATGGTCTGAATGATGGAATATAGAGGATGGATGTCCTCTATTTGGTACAGATGTGAATGCTATTAAACTATTAAGATGTGTAAGACTTTTGTACAGGACTGGAATGAAAAGTACACTAATCAGATTGGGGAAATGATTGGAAAAAACAGAATGGAATTTAATAAGAACAAAAGCAAGGTTAAGGAAGCAAAATATTTTCTACAAAAACAAGATGAGGAAAAAGTTGGTAAGGGAACGGATAATGGAAGAAGCATAGCAGCTCCCAGTATTGTGCTGTTACAAAAAGGGAAAATACTGCTCAAGATAAATTTCTTCCACTTAACAAGAGGTATTGCAGCCAGTTACATATACATTTTAAAATCTAATGGCATAATTTCAGTAGAAAGTGAAATAGTATTATATTGAATATGTTAAATTTCACAATTCTTCCGTCCCATTTAAAAATTTAACATCAAGCTGTCATGTTGCCTCATTGTGTAAAAATATTGAAAGTTGTTTATAAAGAAAAGTCTATTGCTGGGTATTATTAAACATAATACATATAATTTTAAGATCTATACTTTGAAACTTCATTAATTCTTTGAATGGTGATTTACACATTATAACTCTTGACCTTCTACCCTTGCGGAGTAAAATTATGAGTGCAATCAACCCACAGTAATTGTGTAATGAAAACCTCTGGTCTTAATATTACCACCCATTTCTCTCAGCAGAACTTAAATTACACCCTGTTCATGTAAATTACTGATTAATCTTTAAAGCTTTATCAACTGATGAATAATCATGAGAAATAAATAGATGATGTATGAGTAAATTATTGCAGTAAATAGATTCTTGCAGTGAATTATTGAATTCTTGGCATATATTTAATAATTTTACAAAACATTCATGAACATGAAAAAGTTTTTATTGCATCTACACATGTTCGTACTTTGTAGTTTATTACATCATAATTGCTTCAAAATTTCTCAGTGACTGTAATCTTTACTTTCTTCTGTGTTAGATATATTCTTGCAGATAAAAAGTTCTTACATAAACTGCATCATAACTCAGTGCAGAACACAGCATTTTTTTTTTCATGAAATAGTTATTTTTCATGGAATTTTGGATGTCACATGTTGAAAATGAGGAAAAATTAAGGAAATAGTTCTTTAAATGTTTTTCTTTACAGAACAAAAACAGTACAGGATGTTTGTACAGGGAGTTTAATGTTCCATTATAAACTCTTATCACCTCCCTGTCCATAAGCTCTTATGGTCAACATTGACCTTTGACTGTCTGAAGCCCATTGCTAAAAAAAAAATAAAATTAAAACAAACAAAAAAAACACCCAACAAAACAAAATTAAACATACAAACAAACAAGAAACCCCAACAAAAACACATTAGTTGAACAGCTGAAGTTGTAGAAATAGATTTCCCAGTAGCAGTCAGTTTGTCCCACTCTACTCTGTGCTGGTTCGGTGCCACCTGCAGTCCTATGTGCAGTTTTGGGCACCACAGCCTGAGAAGGATATAAACCTATTAGCATCTAAAGGAGGGCTACAAAGATGGTGAGGGGTCTGGACGGGAAGCAATATAAGAAGCAGCTGAGGTGACTTGGCTTGGTCAACCAAGAGAAGAGGAGACTGCGAGAAGACCTTAGTGTGGTCTACATCTTCCTCACACTGTACAGCACAGGGGCAGGTGCTGATTTCTCTCTGATGTCCTGTGACAGGACTGAGGCAATGGCATGAAGCTGTGTCAGGGGAGGTTTAGGTTGGATATCAGGGAAAGGTTTTTCACCAAGAGGGTGCTAGAGCACTGGAACAGGTTCTCCAGGGAAGTGGTCAGACACCAAGCCTGACAGACTAAGAAGTGTTTGGACAGCACTCTCAGGCACATGGTGTGGGTTTTGGGGTTGTCCAGGACTGTGAGTTGAACTTGATAATTCTTGTGGGTCCTTTCCAACTCAGGATACTCTATGATTCTAGAAGTGAACTTTCCTTAAAGCTAGATAAGGGTTTGCAAAGAAAGATGGTAAATTTGGTCTACAGTAAGGCTTAGCATGATGTGGGGATCTACCTCTGTTTTCTACAGTGGTATTTTATTCAGCAAGAAAATTGCAAGCCTATGTCATTTCAGTCCTTCTATTTACACACAGCATGCAGGATTTAGGATGAATATAAGATTCCATCACAAAGTTCAATGTTACAAATGAAAGTAGAAACAGATTAAAAAATATTCAAGAATAATCAAAGGCTTGAAATTAAAAGAAAATTTCCAGACATCAATCAGTTGCTTCTAATAATGAAGAGCTGACTTGAGAGCTTTGATTTCTTTCTCCTTTTTTCCCCTATACCTATGTGTCCAATTGCATTTGATTCTCCCATATTCATAGAAAACAAGATTTTTTTCATTTTCCTACTTTTTAATTTAATTTTTCTAACAGCATTAAAAAGGCAGATTCCTATGACTTCTAATTGAGAAGTCCTTGAGCTAACAGTGGTGGTATAATTTTAATCTTCCAGCTAGGTAGTGGTTTACGTTTTAGTCACTACCATGCAAAATAAAAATTTAATGTAAAATTCTTTCCCTATACTTTCACAACTCAGCGGTGAGGGATTGGGGTTTTTTAATGTTTTTGCTTTTCCTGATGATACCATCTATTTATCTACTGCCTCTTCACCAGGCATTTTATGGTCAGATTGTTTCAGTAACTTTTTTCTAAGTAATTTCAGGATCGTCTTTTGGTCATGCAAGTTTTTGCATAGCATCAAGTACTTACTCAAAGACCCATTAAAAAGATGTCAAACATATCTAAAGGGAAAGAAAGGGGAGAAGGGAGAAAAATGAAAGGGAAGATATCAATGTTTGATAATTCATAGCAATTGGTGTCTTTTAAGAAATGATAGCTCCTTCATGTAAACCAAAACAAATAATAAACAACCACTCCACACACTAAAATCAAACAAAAACCCCCAAACAAACAAACAAAAAAACCCAATCAAACAAAACCCAACTCCATAAAGCAAAAAAAATTAAAACATAAATGGAAGAGTTTGCCAGATGCAAGTACATTTGCATTGCTTTACAGCTTACCAAATAGCTACTGCAGGGAAAAAACTATTCTANTTTGATAATTCATAGCAATTGGTGTCTTTTAAGAAATGATAGCTCCTTCATGTAAACCAAAACAAATAATAAACAACCACTCCACACACTAAAATCAAACAAAAACCCCCAACCAAACAAACAAAAAACCCCAATCAAACAAAACCCAACCCCATAAAGCAAAAAAATTAAAACATAAATGGAAGAGTTTGCCAGATGCAAGTACATTTGCATTGCTTTACAGCTTACCAAATAGCTACTGCAGGGAAAAAACTATTCTATTCTTGAAAAAAGCTAAATTCTTTGCTTCATGCTCTTGATCTCTGAGAACAGATAACAAGGGGAGACAGCATGAAACTCCTGGATAAGTGGATCCAAAAGTTATAAACAAAAAGATACTGCTATTAAATATACTGAGTTTATGATGACAACAATTACTTGTAATCTTTTTTTTTTTTTGCAGTGCAAACAGATAGAGATAAATCACTGCATTATTTAGCTGAGTACTTTGTATTAAAACATGTAATGCATAACCAGTAGTAATTTCTTGCATTGGGATCCACTGTTGCCTTTCGCTCTACCATTTCACTGTATAGAGCCATATTAACCTTTAAATTAGATGTGTCAGTTGAGAACCTCAGCAAGTGTGGATATTTTACTTCTTGAAACCAAGAGATAGTAGGACCCGACTGATAAATGCTTTTTATCCAGACAAGTGTTACCACTTGTCCTGATACTCCCTCTACCTTCTTCTGTAAACTTAATCTCAAGATTCTTATTTCAGTTATCATCCATCTGAAATTTTGTACATTATTTTTGATTACTTATCATAGGATACTTTTATTGAATTTCAAATCTCAGTGACCCACTGATTTTCATTTTCATTTATTTAGACTTTACTTTTGCTAATTTTGTATGCCATCTTTTATGTTTTGCATGCAAGAAAATTATACAACTAACTTATGCTAAAATGGAAAAATTTACTTCCTTCTATTACCCAAGGAATACTTTGTTTTAAATATGTCAGATAGGAAAGATTTTCTTCTCATCTCACTTCTGTTTGATGTTCAGTTCAATTGTTCAAGCTCAGATTTGTCTCTTACTGTTACAAATTGATGCCATCCATGATATATGGGTTTTTATTGGCTTGAGATACTGGAGATTCTTAAGAATTACAGCTGATTCCATTCTTATGTTGGATATATTTTCCCAGAAATACTTTACTCATCTTGGAATTTGTGTTACAGATTTGAATAAAGACTAGTCTTAACATTTTTAGGTTATCTACTCATGATCTTTGTATTTTAAGTTATTGATACAAAACCTGTAGTTCGACACACTTCCAGGAAGTGCATTAGTGCATACAGTATAGCCGTACAGAGGGTGAAAAAGTTCACCTAAAAACAAATTTGGTTTTATTTAAATCAAAATGGGCTCCTCCTTACAAAGCTGTTAATGGTATAAACCTATCTCAGAAATGAGACCAGTTTTTAAGCTGCTTTTGATAGCTATTAACTGCTATCAATTTCAGAACTTCCTTCTATATGGACGTTATATATAATATCCCCTTTCAGCAAGGACATGAAACAATTAAATGCAAAAAAAAGGAAAACATGAACTTACTTTAAAACAAAGAAAAAAATACTCCAACTTGATTTCAAATTTAGTTGAAAAATCTATTTCTATTCAGAAGCTCCTACATATGGGATCTAGAGTAATATTATGATTAAATCATATTACATACAATTAGAGCATAAATTAAGCATATGTGTTTCTCATTATCTTGTAATACAAACAAATGTTGTATTTGCACAAATCCACAACTGATGATGCCTATGTCAGAAAGATCAAGATATGTTATGATATAAAACTAACATTTTTAACAAGATATTGCATAATCAGTTCCGATTCCAGATCTGTAACATGAATTCTTTGATGGGTGAGGTAACTTTGTTATTAAGACTATTGAACTCTTGCAATTTGCGCATACAATTATGTAGTTCTTTATTAATCATTTGCAACTTCATTCAACACCATAACTACTATGATTTTGCTAAGGAAGAATTTTAAAAATGCTCTTGTTAAAGCAAGCTGGTTAGTTTTTATCCTCTTAGCTCTTCCTATTGCTTTCGATCCTCCCATACCTTTGAAAAACAAATGAAAATTGAGATGATGGTAGTGTAATGGGTCAAAAGCTAGTGACGTAAAAAGGAAAACGTGGTATTTTCTTTGTTGTTCATAATACTGGTTAATAAATAATTTCTTAGAGGTTACTTGCTTATCAGTTCTAATGTTCCTCTAAGATAATTTTATGGATAGGACTTGAAGGTTCAAACACAATATGAGAGGGAATATCTTGTTTTCAAGTTAATGTTGAATTCCATTTCAGATTCCACCTGTCACTCAGTATCCTTTGTGTGTGTATCTGGGTATTTGTCCCTATTTTCAAAACCACTATTTTCTCCTGTTTTTAACTGAAGCACCTATCCAAGCAGAAGAAATAATAAGGACAATGGCTAGAAAAATGTATAAAAGGAAACAAAATGCCTTTTTCTCTAATCCTTAAGCTACCATCATGTCAGTAACATTTGACTGTTGAAAATAATAGAAAATAAAAGTGAGCTTCAGTAATTTTCATATATAAGTGTCCTAGTTCAGCAGGTGGGACCAGTTGTCACTGTGTGGGGGTGATCAAAGCTGTGTATTCTACCCCCTCTATTCATTCCCAAGGTCAATGGCCCATTTGCAGCAGCATCCCAGGGAGTCGTTAGCACCTCCACTCCCAGCCTGAGGAGGCGTAGCTGCTAATGGGCCATCAACAGTCCAAAAATAGCCCATGACTCACAGAGTTAATCATCCATTGTGTGAGTCCCCGCCCTGGGGGAGGGACTGGGTGCTCCCTGAGGGTACATAAGGGGTGAGTAAGAAGACCTCAGGAACCTCTTGTCGGATCCAGAGGAGCAGCAGAACCTTGACAGTAAGAGACCACCGCTCTCGACCAGACTACAGCCATCACCTGCACCAACAGGTTTTTCACTTCCTTTTGCTTTGGACTTGGGGGAACAATGCGGGTCTCAGCACAAGGCTAACAGGGCACTGGGTTATACTGCTGGGTTTTGGGAGTTGAAAGCAATTTCCCTTTGTGTCAGTGTATTTACTGTATTATTATTATTATTAAATTGTAGCTCTGATTTATAATCTCTCTCGTGTTGAGGTCATTTCTCCTGCTGGTTTACCTCTAAACCAGCACAATAAGTTAACAACATTCCTTTAAATTAGAAGTATTAATTAATTTCTGCTGTCAAATAAAAAAGAGAGTTATTTTTCCTTCCCTTTGTACATGAAGGTTTAATGACAGATTGTCTGATTGAATAAGCATTGCCAGAAGTCATTAAATGCTCCCTAAGTATCTTTTTTTTCCAAATTAAACCATTCAAGATTCATTCAATAACATATCTTGGTCATGAGTCATCCCATATATTACAGAATGTTGGTTTGCCTTATGTATGCTGTTGTCTTTTCAGAGTAGAAACAAGTCCTACCAGCCAGTTAACATAACTGTGCTGGAACAGAATGGAAGGTTGTTTCCATTATTTTTTCCTCCTGTTTCCAGCTGCCCTCTCCCTTACTTCTTGGAGAATTGATTCACATATCAGCATAAGGCTATGTAAGCTCATTTTAAGTTATCATTTCCAAAGTGTGGAAGCAGCATATATTTTTCCAGTATTCTTTCACATTTTATCACTTCTTCTGTGATAACATCAGTAATTTCAAGACTATTTTGCAGATGCTTCATTAGGCTTCTTGTTATCGTTGACTTTCAGTTGTCAAGTCTGCCACAGTACAATAATGCTGAAATTATAATTGCATCAGATAGTTTTATCACATGCTGAAGGTTATATGCTTCATTCTCCAGATGTCTAAAACATGTAGGCACTTTTTATGTTCATGCATTTTGCTCCTCACCTTCTATTCCATTGCAATTTGTAGTTGTATTCAAATATATATATAGGGTATCAAATATGTTTCACTGCTCATCACTGAAAAGACTTATCTCAGCCTATGGGACCAGACGGGATTCATCCCAGGGTGATGAGGGAGCTGGCAGAAGAGCTTGCCAAACCACTCTCCATCATCTTCCAACAGTCCTGGCTCTCTGGGGAGGTCCCAGATGATTGGAAGTTGGTGAATGTCACCCCAATACACAAAAAGGGCTGCAAGGCTGACCCTGGCAACTACAGGCCTGTCAGTCTGACCTCGGTGACTGGCATGGTTATGGAGCAGATCATCCTGAGAGCAATCACTCAGTACCTTCGGGATGGACAAGGAATTAGACCCAGCCAGCATGGGTTTAGGAGGGTCAGGTCCTATCTGACCAACCTGATCTCCTTTTATGATCAGGTGACCCACCTGGTGGATGAGGGGAAGGCTGTGGGTGTGGTCTATCTAGACCTCAGTAAGGCCTTTGACACTGACTCCCATAATATACTGCTGGAAAAGCTGGTAGCCCATGGCTTAGACAAGCATATCCTCTCCTGGATTAGGAGCTGGCTGGAGGATCGGGCCCAGAGAGTGCTGGTGAATGGAGCTGCATCCAGCTGGTGGCCGGTCACTAGTGGTGTTCCCCAGGGGTCTGTGTTGGGTCCAGTCCTGTTTAACATCTTTATTGATGATTTAGATGAGGGGATTGAAACCACCATCAGCAGATTTGCTGATGACACCAAGTTGGGAGGGAGTGTCGACCTGCTGGAAGGCAGGAGGGCTCTGCAGAGNGTTGGTGAGGCCACACCTTGAGTATTGTGTTCAGTTCAGGAAAGATATTGAGGTGCTGGAGCAGATCCGGAGAAGAGCAACAGGGCTGATGAAGGGACTGGAGCACAAGTCCTACGGGGGAGAGGCTGAGGGAGCTGGGGTTGTTTAGCCTGGAGAAGAGGAGGCTCAGAGGTGACCTCAGCACTGTCTAGAACTACCTGAAGGGAAATTCTAGCCAGGTGGGGGTTGGTCTCTTCTCCCAGGCAGTCAGCAATAGGACAAAGGGGCACAGGCTCAAGCTCTGCCAGGGGAAATTTAAGTTGGATATCAGAAAAAAATTCTTTCCAGAGAGAGTAATCAGGTATTGGAATGGGCTGCCCAGAGAGGTGGTGGATTCACCATCCCTGGAGATTTTTAAACGCAGATTGGACGTCTCACTGAGTGCCATGATCTAGTAAATGGACTGGAGTTGGACCAAGGGTTGGACTTGATGATCTCGGAGGTCTTTTCCAACCCAATCAATTCTATAATTCTATGATTTTCAGGTTGTAAATAGATGCTTCTTCTGCACGTACCTGTTTCATGCCTTGTTCTGGGCTGTCAGCAGCAAAGATCCACTCTCAGAACTCCAACATGAAAGCAATATTACTTTATTTGAGTGTATATTAAGACAGCAAACATGGAAGTAGTTCTCTATATTGCTAAAATCGTGCTCATCACAGTTATGCTACCCTGAAATTCTCCTATCTCTCCCCATGTTTTATAAACTGCTCTGCGTAGAGCCAGAAGGGAGCACACCAGCATCTCTTCTCATCCTTTTTTAACATTACCTGTTGCAGTTCATTCAACAACCCTTGTGCATAAAACATTATAACTTCTGTAAGTCCATAGACTCTTAATTGAAAGACATCAAATATGACTATAGTTGCAGTTTGCTACATCATTTTTCTTTGTTTTTTTTTTCTAGTTACTTTCACAATCTGAAGTCTAATTTTCAAACACAGTGGATGAAACATGGATTTTTGTTCCAAATATCTACCTTGAAAACACTAATAATACAGAACTTTATCTCCAACTGAGGTTTCTTCAGGAGTTGCTTTGAGCTGATTCAGAAATCAGCTAGTGTTTCCTAATATCTTTAAAATTATAGCTTCATTTCATTCAGATAGAATGTTTCAGACATTTTCATAATGTAGAAAAACTGGTTTACTTATTTAAATTTTCTTCTGTGGCATAATAGCATTAAACTATCTCTCAGAGAGAAAAAGACCTTTGAGTTCAACAAATGCACTACCCTTGCCTTGGGAGTTTTGTTACTGCATTAGCAACTTCAAGATTTATGAATAAGTGAGAGAACACTTAACCCAACACAAATTAAAGCAGAAAACACACCCACTGTGTATACAATTTTCTATTCCTAAATTGGCTGTATTTAAATAGGAAAGTAGGAGAGTCTCTTAAGTACATAGATACTTTTTTCCCAATACAATTATTCAGAATAGTCTTTTTCTGAAATAAAAAAACAAAAAAAAGCCAAACAAAAATACAAAACCAAACAAAAAAAACCCAAACAAACAAAAAAACAAACCAAAACAAAATGAAAAAACCCCAAACCAACAAAACCCTCAAATATACAGGAGACAAAAACTGATCTCTTGCCTCTTCAATTTTCCCTGTTTCTCTCTCGTTTCCTACTTTGTAAAAATATCCCCAGTTAAAATAGGACTTCCCTCACCTGGTCATGGCCCTTTTTCTCACCAGTAGACACCCCAGCCTCATTCATATTGCTTACATTATATTTTTCATGTCAGGACTGTGCAGTGTTGCAGATAGGAAAACAAATTATAATCATATGATCATAGTTAGGATCTATTACACTGAAAATGTGGTAGAATAGACAACTTGCTGCTTGAAAAGTTTCATCTGTGTCACATGAAGGTACTAGCAGAAGCTATATTCAAAATGTAGGTCTCCATAAGAGCTTCAGGAGGTTCAAACAAGACTGAGTGGCTAAAGCCTAAAATTGGAGGTGGAATTGGAAAGTTTGATACTAAATGATTAACACAGCTGGAATAGTAAAAACAAAGAAAAGGTAATTATTTTCAACGTAGCATGAAATCTAGGAGTTAGAAAAATGTTAGTTTGGTGGTCAATACTAGTCAATAAGCAAATCAAATGTGAAGAATATCAGGAAAGATGAAAAATGCAGACAATATCATTAGGATATATAAAGCTATAGGACATATAAAACTTTAGTATGCCAAAAAATTGGATAAATTTCATAGAGAAAAGATTCAGAAAACATCAGTAAAGATGGTCAAGGATGAGGATCAGCCTCTGTACAAAAAGTAGTTGCATAGACTAAGAATCTTTATGTTGGGAAAGAGCTG
>VWZD01005543.1:116010-143457 GCA_013396695.1 Sakesphorus luctuosus | reverse complement strand
AAAACTGCCATAATCTCTCCAACAAAAAGACGGAAATGTAATGTATTTAAATCTGATATCAAAGCATATCAATTTCACTGAATTTGTTCTTAAACTGTTAAATGATTTTGAATTCTTTTCTGGTTTGCCCTTTCTCTCTTCCATGATGAACACTAAGTATCACAAATTGATAATGGCTCTTTCCCTCTGCAAAACCCTTGCAGAAATTAAATCAAAGTCAGAATATTTTCTAGTAGACAGAAATCTGTATCATGATGATAATGAAATTTTGCTAAAACTCTCTATAGAAAACTGAGCAAGTTCCCACTAAGAGCAATTTTGTCTACTTAGCCTTGCACTGGCAAAGGGACACACAAAAACTTTACTTGATAGGAGGCATAAGAAAAACATTTAGTTCTCTACCTATTTGTATTTGATCTGTAAAAATCCTCATCCAAAATGATGCCACATTCCCAATTTCAGTCACCCTTCCTATATGTTAAAAGGAAACTCTCAAAAATAGAAAGAATATAACATCTTAGGTGCACAATGAAAAGATGAGCAATATCACCTNAGCTGCATTCTTGCCTCATTATTGCCAACACAAAAGAGAAAAAGGACTAATATGCATTTAGATAGTTACTAGGGGAACAATATTGCCTCTGTATGTAATCTTTAACAATCATAGCAACAAAATGTTCATGGAATTTATAACAGGCCAACATGTTTCTTGAGATGTGCTGTATGTTCCAAAATGAAATTAATTTACAAGAGTAAACAATATATGCACAATTCTTTTTGTGTTACGCTGCTTTTAATCTACCACAGAAAGACTAGAGCCCATCAATAACTCTGCCTTTTTAAAGTTTATAGGTTATCTATTTATAAATGTTTCTGAAATATCATGTCTTCTTAGTACAAAATAATATCTTGGAAAAATATAAAAGTTGTGCAGATTCACCTTTTTCTTGCTTCCCATTAGTGATAGAATGTACAAGATCTGCTTTTTTTAAAGTGTTTTGAACCAGTTGCAGAACTTGAAATATTGTATCACTTCTCTCTACTTTACTGGAATATTTTGGCAGCTCAGTTTAATGTGGTCTTCAAAACTCTCCAACAGATTTGGAGATGAGGTTATAGAGACAGGATGTTTTGTATATCAGTGTTAGTGATGATCTTTCGGGGGGGAAAAAAGGACTAAAGATAAAAATTTCACAATGTTGATGCCAAAAAATATACTCATTCTGAGTCATTCTTTACCTTTGCAAGCAACTTTAACACCATTTCTGCAACCTAATAGATTTTTTTTTTAAGATTTTCATGAAAATCTCACTTTCTGTCCAAAAATATTATTCAGTTCTGACTGGCTGTACTGTTTCTGGCTGTACTGAATTTTTAAAAATCTCTTTTTAATATAAGACAGCCTGTCTTCATAAGCAATTGGAAGGATCTAACTTGAGTGGCTACTGTAATAACATCATTTGTGTGAANNGAAAACTTCCTCAAACAAAGTAACAGTATTCAGACAGAAGTCAAATAATAATGATTCAGTGCTGGTAAGAATTCAAATAGTGGTTCTACAGTACTTGCCTCTATAATAACAGCTAAAAAAAAAAGTGAAAAGCAGTAATATGATGATGTGATAAAACCAGAAAGTTCTGGGGTTTTGTGTTTACTGTTCCCTTTGGCTACTTTCCGCAACCGCTTCATTCGCACCAAAATGAACTTCATTTCTACATGGCATGGCATGAAAGATGAACATTAACAGCAGCAGCAACATCAAAATTATAACTTAACACTCTGAGTTATTTATATTTCCTCATTCAGAAGTACCGTTTGTGGTCGATCAAGATTATGCCAGGGACAAATATATTATATGACACTGTGTCAACACTACAGTAAGTTAGCTATGCAGCAGGGTACCTGCATGATTATGCAGATAGAGGTCCTATTACCTTATCAGTCAAAACCACTGGCAGAAGCCTGCGAGACAGATTTCAATAAAGGAGATACATTCAAACTCAGTAAGGCTGACATTAATAATTTATGATTAATCAGTTTATGGAAACATATTAACAGCTGAAGGCTGTGGAGAGCAAGATGGATGTCTTGCCTCCACTTTCATCATTTTTTTCCTCCTGCCTGACTTAATTTTTTTTGTGATTAAAAACCATGTAGAGGACTCAGTTCTTCAAAAGAGAACAGATTAGCTTATAAACGAAGCATATGGAAGTGTTGAGTTGGGGATTAAGTGATGAGAAATCATCTAACTTCCTAAACTAGGATTGGAGCTGAGTCAGTGTCAAATTTGCCTCTTAGGTCCCAACAACTAGGCCTGTATCAGGACATGTTAATAATAGGAGATAAATTACTATCACAGTTGGGCTTTAGCTGTGAAGCATAAAACAACAGAAGTCTAAATATTAGCATATTCCAACATAAAAGAAATTAATGCAATGTTTCCTCATGAAGAATTGCTACAAGTGTGTCTTTTTCTTGGAGCGGATGTATAAAATATTTAAGAAAATAAGTCAAAACCTGTGAATACAATCTGTAATTCTGAGAAAGGAAGATCTACCCTTGAGAAAGTTCTAAATATCTACTGCTGTGCTGAGCCTCAGAAATGCTTCTGCAACTTCTTAAAACCCAAGTGTAAAACCATTGTTTACACCCAACTGGGGCTTGATAGCAGAAATCTCTAAAGATACAATAACATGTACAGATATTGGATAAAAAAGGTTGATCTTCCACCACAGCTTGCTTTTGGAAATCTAATAAAATAATCTCTGCAGAAAGGACGGTTGAACAAAGCCAACTTCAAGCATCTAATAGGACTTTACCAGATTCTTCTGAAATTAGCTGTGAGCTAATTCAGTTCTACATGTTCCAGAGCTCATGCTTCAGAAAAAAAAATACAAAAGAGAAAAATGCCAACACAACCCCCTCAAAAAAAAAAAAAAAAGGAACAAAAAGCAATGTTCTCATGTATATTGGCTACCTGGGATTTAGCTAAGCACAATTTTTCCTTAATCAAAGGAATATGCAATACTAATAAATGTTATATCCCACAAAAGGGTTTTTTCCTTTAGTATTTGGTAGAACTAAACTTCATGCTACTGTAATCTTTTGGGTTTTTTTTTCAAAACTTGAACTCTTAGTTGTGTGCTTTCCTTAGATATTTTTGCCTAGCAATACATATCACTATAGAGTATCAGAAGAGTGAAAGACATCAAAGTGCAATAAGTGAGAGTTGAAACATAAATATATTAGCATTAGAATGTATGCTTCAATATACTCCTCTGTTTCACCATTTTAAATTTGAAAGTCCTAATTTATGCTTTGCAGTTTTAACCTGCATATAGTTTATTGCTATTAACCACCAGAGACCCTGAGTGTCTTAAAACATGTACAATAGATTATGATGTAATTAAATTGCACCAAATTGCAATGCAGAATATTTCTGGAACCATCAGTGTCAAAGGTAATTGATAAATCAACCACTAATTGACTTGAGACAATGAAAGTACTTTTAAGGTGCAGTGAGATTGTCACCTAATTAGGTCTGTAGACATAGAAGAAAGATTATCTTTACTGTAAGATTTCTGTGTAAGTTATTGGTTTAAACAAAATGAGATAAATACTAAATTTAAAAAAATGGTAAATTATATGGATGATGATTCTGCCTTTACATAGAGACAACCTTAAGCACATTCAAATTTTGAGAATTTTATTTTCTGATTGAGTCATGTATAGTAACAGGTGCAGTTATATGAGATACTATAATCTTTGAAGAATTTACCTATAAAAGCCTCTGCAGAGAAACTCTACAAAATGTGACCATTTCAGAATTTCCTAAATAGTTTTTTTTTTTATCTTTTCAGTTGTAATATAATATTTTCCTGGAATTTCTTCTGTAGATAAGATGTTCCATGTATTTTAAGACAATTTAATTTGTATGTGACTGTCAGCTCATTATAGACAGATCTTGCTTATTGTTAATTCTAGGAGTGTTAAAACTAATTACAACACAACTTTTTATACATTTGAGAATACAGTTTCAACTGATTCTTTGGAAATCATTTAGAACTGAAGGAATATGTGCAGATACAACTTTTATGGGATTCCCACTTAAGTGACTGAAAGTGACTGGTATTTCTCAATACCAGTCATCCAATTTTCCTAAAGGATCAGCTGAAAATATCTCAATTACAATTTAAAACATGTTATTTCTGACAGTAAATTAAGATGTTTATTCTTGCGTAGCCCACAAAATTGATTAATTTCAGAGCAGGCTTGACTTCCAGAGAGCAACTGCATCCAGCCCGTGAGAATGAGAAAGACATCAGACTGTGCTGCTCTGGAGAAGACTAAGTCTTCCTCTGATCTCCAGAATGACCATATCCCAATGTCAAAGCACCTGCTCCAAAACATTTACAAATGAAAGGGATTCTTTCATTTCCTTATTATTCATTTCTAAGTAAATTGCTTTATCCTTCAACAGGAGCTGTTCCTTGCTTCAAATCCTTCTATCCTTGTCTGTTTCTTGAATGCATGTTAAAAGCTTTGTTACAAGGAAATAGCAATCAATTGCTTTTAAACTGGAATTTAACAAGTGTAATTTGATTTAATTTATAAAATGTGCAATTTAGATGATATTTGAGACAAGCATTTCTGATATATGCTCTTATGCAACCTATCAAAACACTGCAACCTATACCTTGGAGAGATTTTAAAAGACAGGTTTGACAAATATTTTTTCAACATTTTTTTTCACAAAGGAATAAAAATTTACCCTTGAAAGGACATAAAAAATCTACTTAGAGGACAGCATTTAAATCACCTGATCAATTCTACATTTTAATTAGTTAATTTTTCATCTTTAGTGTTTTTCATTATCTGCATCATCAGAATAGTCCAGTGCTTCATTTCTTGGACCACTGATTGGATTAAAAGTAATATCTGAAATCTAAAAAAAAGAAAAATCTAGATGAATTATGTTATGTCAATAGGCAAGGAGCAGTACTGTAAGGAACTAGTTTTGATACAGTTTGCTTTTACCAAAAAATCACCCTCACTTCTAGTCATGCCATACTCATGCTTAAGAATATTATTGGCTTCCATACTGGTGTGAAAGCTCTGGCATAAAGTCAGCTGTGAGTAGTCATTGTTATTTACCATTGTTCTTTCTGAGCATGGCATTAGCTGTACATGCGTTTGTCACTTCTTTTTTTGAGTATGGTAAAACTTGACTGTAAAAGGTGCAATCTTTGGCAAGGTCTTCCATACCTACAGAACACTGAGGCATTTCCCTGCAGGCAGGAGTGCTGTGGACAGACGTGTAAATTAATTGCTCTTATTTGTGTCTACACATTGACTTGTTACATCTTTACCTGCAACTGGCCAGCTCAGTGGACCATTACTGATAGTTAATGCTTGTTTGCGCCTGCCTGTAGATAACAGCATCACTTTGTTCTATATCCAAATGAAAAAGAACGTGGATATCCTCTGTCCCTGAAAACCACAGGTTCAAATACCAAAGCCATTGATTATGTGATATCAAGGTCTTTACCTTCACTTACTGCACACAAGTTTGACTATTTTATGGCTGATTCCTTCACTTAAATAAACACAGTCATTGGTTCAGAGTGCTGCTTGCCTCAGGTGGTGGTCTTTTCACTTTTAATCTATGGAACAATACACTTAATCTTAGGGACAATTAATAAGCATTGTTAGTGGTCTTTTGTCACATTACTTTTACTAATACAATTTTAAGCAGCAAATTGAGCTATTCATCACAATTGACTAAAAATACGCTGAAAAATACAGATGACCCATGTCAATTACAAATTTACTTTTGTCTCACTCATCTGGGATAGTTTCCTTAGATGGGTTAAAATTCATTTTAAAACCTTGGTAAACACCTTATCCATTGTAGCACCTACTTCTCTAGTATCTGATCCACAGATTGTGATACTGATTTTTAAAGAAGATATATTTCTGTTGTGTATTTCATATCTTTACAGAGCCTACAAATAAACATGAATGTGGTATGTTGTCAGGACATAAGGAATACAGTTAATTGCCTCAAAACACTGTCAGAGAAGGAAATTTCCATAAAATAAGCCACCATGACAGGAACTCGTGATAAGAGAAGATGGCAACAACGGGAACCAGGCCTGTTAAGGCAGATCTGGGTAATGTACCCGGACAAAGATTTCCACTGTAGAAAAACTGGGAGAAAGGAAAGCATTAATTCCAGACCTAAACGAAGGTAAAGGTTTGAAACTAACACACACCAGACAAAATTCCACTGTGCCAGTTGTGGGAAAGAAAGCAACTGCTTACACCCGTGCCATCCTAAGTTGTAGGAACATCTGAGATGGCCTGAGAATATCCTGGACTTGGACTGTATAAAAGTGGTACCCAAGAAGCACAACTTTGGGATGTTCCCCACCAAGAAGACTAGAAGAAGCAGGATTGGTGGGATGCTATCAGAATACATGTGGTGGCAGTATCTTTATCTTTTTACTTTTTCTCTCACATATTCTCTCTCTCTCTCCTCCTATTTCTCTCTCTATCTCACATTTACTGTAAAACAAAATCCATACTATTGATTTTGGCATATGGTTTAGTTTGCTATTAATTCAGGCAGAGGCATCTTTTAATAATCATATCTAATATATATGCAGGTGTAAATACCTTTTGTAAGCACAAATATGAACAAGTACTAAAGAAGTCCTTCTATGACAGAAAAAAATCAAGTGGAAGGAAAGCATGCCAGCTAGACGGACCTGGACAAACTTGAGAAGTGGACCCACAAGAACCTCATGAATTTCAACATGAAGAGGATTTATTAAAAAGAGGGAGAGGAAATTTTTTATAAGTTCAGGGAGTGATAGAACAAGGTGGAATGATTTTAAAAGAGGAAAGATTAAGATTAGATGTTAGGAAGAAGTTCTTGACTTCAGAGGCTGGTGAAGCACTGGCACATGTTGCCCAGAAAGTAGTGGATGCCCCATCCTTGAAAGTGTTCAAGGCCAGGTTGCATGGGGCCCTGAGCAACCTGACCTAGAGAGTGGCGTCTCTGCCCATGTAATTAGATGATCTCTAAAATCACAACCCAAGCCTTTCTATGATTCTCTTACAAATCAGAATTTTAGTCTATGCATGGAAAATGCATGTAAAAAATCTCAGTTCTATCAATCTAAAAAGTTCAAATAAGAGAGAAACTTTCCTGCAAGATGGCATAATGAAATGGAGATGAGTTGAAAATGGGATTCTTCTCACACATGTATTTTTTCTACTATAATTTGTGTGTTTCCAGTGAGTGGACAGAAGAGAATATTAGCAAAGTGAAATGTCTGTTGCATATACTAAATGTTAACAAGCTCTTGTTCCCTACATTGGTATTTAAAGTGTTCAGTACTACTGTAATACAATGTTCTTCATACTTTTCCATATAATGTAGTACTCAGATGTAGTTCATGTCACACTTTCCAGCTGACTGATTTGTCTAGTGATTATAAGGGATGGTTGTCAAATTGAAGCAAAATTTATTTCTTGGTGAATGTGACAAACTGTATACAAAAAATCTTTTGCTTGATTAGTGTTGACTTTAAGAGAATTGTGCAGTGAACTGCTCTATCAGTACTCTAAATTGCTCTTTTATCATCACTTCTTCTCTGGAATCCTGCTGACCAAAGTCCATAAGAGGTTATGTTTACAATGCATGTTCAAGTCATTGTTAAAAGCTCTAATTCATCTACTCAAATTGAAAAAGTCATGTAAGATACACAGACTTTTCACTGAATCTGTATAATGGGAAAAGGTCTCAGGGTTACCATTTTGGACACATGGGTTTGTTTCTCTTTTTAAGTTTGAAAGGGGACTCTCTGACCCATTTAAAAATAACTCTTTTTCAAAACCAGAGGATAAGAATCTCCATTGTGAATCACTCTCCTTGGTTCAAACTGATATAATGCAAACATTCTGTAATGATGCATTGGTCTTAGAGGTGCTTTTCACCCACTAAAGTAGAAACTATTTTTCTCCTTTTTCTAATGGGAAGTCAATAGTAGATTAATGATTAAATACAAATGAAACCCTTAGGCTGTCTCCTCTTCTCTAACACATCTATGATGTCATCTCGGCACCAGGTGATCCAATTTCCCTGTTCCCTTATATCTGTAACTGTAATTTACAGTTAAAGGCCGGAGATGTAAACAAGGCAGTTAAAGTCTGTATTTATGGCATTTTCACGTTTATTTTTCAAAAGTTACTGAGGTAGAAAAATTAACCTCAGCCAAACTCTGAAACCTGAACTTCAAATTTTCTGGGTTTTTTTCTGTTCTGTAGATTTAGTAGCCTCTGACAGATTAAGGCAGGAAAAAATCATGGACAATCTTAAAGGCAGTTATAGTTTCTTATTTACTAGAAGATAATGATAAGGTGATGACTGAGTCCTTTTCCTAATTACTAAAAAATTATGAATGTAAGCCACACAATGTTTCCTCTGTATATGTTTATTAAATTCAGACTTCAAATCAACTACTAAAAATTATTGCTGAAACAGCAGGCAGATATGAGTGAATTCTAAAGTGTTCTTTTCCCAGAAGAATGATTCCTTTGTCTATAATGTCAACTTGTTATTGTAGACTTCTTTTTCTGAGGACATCTTCTTGCATTTATTCACTAATCTTTATCTGCTAATTACCCTAATGGCAACAAAATTAGTTTGCACATACGTGAATCCTGCCATGCTAAAAATCAACTAGAGTAGTAGCTGTTGCAGGATATTTCTGAATAGATTCATGCAATTAGCTCCCTGAAATTTGTCCCTTAGGAAAATAGATACAGTTTTTCAGCATGAGAAAGAAAAAATGAAGTTGTGAGCCACTGACATGTCCGTAGATATCTCAGTTCCATAAAGGGTAAATAAAAGAATACACATCACCTGAAGTGTTCTGACCCTTTTATTGGTGAAATTGATCTGTATGTCACCCTAACAGTTCATGTCAATGTATATTTTAAGCTAACTAGACCATTTATCCTTTTAGGATGAAAAAAGATTAATTTTAACAAACCACATTAGCCCCCTGAGAAAAGAATCTGAACTGTTCGATGCTGTGAAGTGATATATTAGAGATTTTTCCTCACGTGTGAGCCAGAAGAATCTTAATTTATCAACACCATCTCTGTGTGCAGAAAATGGAATTTAGGATCTGTTGTGAGGAAAACCTTAATATAAACCTTAAAAAGAAATGGACATTCTGAATCCATGCATCTTCTTTACATGCTGTTGTGTAATATATCCTAATATGGAAAGGAAGGGAGGGATTCATTCTTCTGGTCATGACAGAAGGTCTTGTGTTTTGGGTTTTTCCATATTAGATAGCAAATTATGGTGGCAAAATAGACAAACAAAAATATTAAAATTTACAGCCAAACAATACATTGACTGTACAGTCAAATAATATGTTGACAAACTATATATCAGCTGGAATAATGGAGAAAAATAAAACAAACTAAAACAAACCCCAAAAAGCATAGAAAGCCAAAATAGGGAAACAAAAATTGTGGCAAATATGTAACAGTTTTTCAGATTTACATTTCTTATACAAAAATTCCTTTGTGATGCTTTTAGATTCCTCACTCTGGCTGTTACATATATTTGACATTTCACATTTTTTATTATTATTATATGGCTCTGAACAACCTGTAGGTTATTTACATCTCTGTGGGTTCATTAAGTTGAAGGGAATTTGGTCCTTGCATTTGAATCACATCAGAGAAGAAATGAGACAGAAGTCCAGCTAGAAAACACTGCCATGGGCTAATGACAAAATGTGTAATCATTTCTGATACTTATAAATTAAAGTTGTTTGATTTCTTATCTTACATCTCTTCTTGATCACTTCCATAAATCTTTATGGCAACCACTGTAGTACTTTTAAATACTGTCTGTGATGGAAGTGTTTTAAGAAATTTGTTTTGAAAATTCATTGATTATCATAATTTATTCTAAATTCTGCAGCATCAAATTTCAGAAAATATTTTTAAAAGTACTGTCTTGCTCTGAGCATGTTTTAAACAATTCCTGACTTATCTATAGAACTCATCTCAGAAATTCACATCACATGAATTAAGCTTAACAACATTCTACTGAGTCAAATAATTTTTGATACATTAGCCAAATAATTTTTACCTGGGGCTATGATATGATCAGATTCGTACAGCAGGTCAGTAATGAGACTGGATATAAGTATGGTGTAGTTCAGATTCTTAGTGTCCTTGCGTAATTCCCTCTCATTTTAATATTTTTGAAGCATTTTTGCATCACAGGGTTACAAAGGAAGCCTTATTCCATTCTAGAAATGCAGAAAAAGTCACTGTGAATTTGTACCGGACTGCAGCTGCAGAGGTTCTTGCCAAGAGTGCTTGGTAATACATGAATAGTCCCCAGCCTGAGAAACTGAAAGATACAGTAATAGTTGAGTCACTAATTTTAGATCAGTGCAAATATGCAAAAGAAATTTTTTTTTTTTTTTAGAGAAGTGTACTTCTGTGTAAAAAACATTTTGTGCTGCACCAAAAGGCCTACCTAGGTGTCTTAGGGTGAAAAGGAGAAACAAAAGATTAACAGAAGGGAATATAAAAGGAAGTACATTGATAAACTATCTTCAGAAATTCCAAAATGAAAATTGGGAAAGAATCTAAGTTAAGGTTCTAATAGTAAATATTTAAATGAGAAGTAATGAAACCTGCACTGCTGTGTTGTCTGCACAAGTGTCTGCACATTTTTTAGCAAAATCTTAATTTTTTCAGTTATGTGCAAATGAACTCTTCCTTCTACAAAACAGTCTGACTGAACACTGATTTTACACAAGCTATCCAGAATAGGAAAAATATGCACTAGTATTAACATTTGTTAAGAAATTAAATTTGCAGGCATGTGATGCACAGAGATAACTTAAAATTTACATCATTAAAAATGTGATGACTTTAGATTGAAATTAATGACCAATTTTTTTTGATAGTCTTATGGCAGTAGCTGGGGCCTAACAGAATCCCCCTTATGAATAATAAAAAGTTCCTATGTAAACTAAATCAAATTTTTTAAAGTATATAAAAGAAAGTATTGCTGCAAATAGAACAGTTTTGATATTTCCTGATAATTGGCTTGAATTTATTCTGGCTGTGTATGTCACAGCTGGAAAGTGTTTTGCTTTGTTGTGGTTTAACCCCAGCTGGCAACTGAATACCACATAGCTGCTCATTCACTTCCCCCTTCTGCCACCTGGATAGCAGCAAGCATTGGAAAGAGAAGGATACACCACAGGTTGATATAGAAACAGTTTAATAGTTGAAATCAAGTAAAATGTAACAGCAACAACAATTTTATGATCTTGATGGCCTTAAAGATCTCTTCCAACCTTGAATCTTCCATTATTATAATAATAATAATGAGTGAGGAATAAAACCCAGGAAGAACAAGAGAAACACAATACAAGACTGCACAATGCCCAGTCTGTCCCTGAGAAGGGAAAGGCTGTTCCTGGAGAACTAGTTTATGTACTGAGGATGACATTCTGTGGTATGGAACATCCCTTTGGCCAATTCATATCAACTGTCCTGGCAGTGCTCCTTCACGGCTTCCTGTACACCTCCTCACTGGCAGATCATGGGAATAATTCCTAAGACTGTTGTATAAATTCAGCATATTTAGCTTCTCTAGCAAATGAACAGGCTTTTTTTTCATATTATTGTCACCTAGATAGTCCTTTTTGATCACATTTTTTCAAATCCAACAAAAATACACTCTTACCCCTCAGAATCCAGCTGTGCTGCAATTCATCTCCCTTTCCTCAGTGAAAGGTTACTCAGACAACAAGAACTAGTAGAAAGTCTATTCTTTGCTTTTTTACTATTTGATAGTAACTAATATGAAGTAATACGAATAATACAAAACATACTTAATCAGGATTTTGCTTTAACTTCATCTTTAGCTTGAAATTAGGCTAAAGGAAACTGCCAACTGAATATCATGGTGTTATTTTATTAGAGAAATAGTGCTTCAAACTTGCCCAAAGGCTTATCTGTTTGTCAAATTCATTAATGTGTTGCTCCTGTTAATGTAGTTCTGTTTTACCTAAATCATATATCCGTCTGCTTTTGTGCTTGTCACTCCCTGCTTCATTTTCTCCATGGTTTTGTGCCTGACTAATTTTGCCATTACCATTTTAATTCCATCCACCAGAATCTCAATTTAATGACCTAAATATGAAAAGATGAACAACGATTTTTCATTTTATGAAAAGCCAAGAATGTTAAGATTCAATAATTTAGAAGCTGGAAAATATTAAAGCATATCTCTGTGTATCTGTAATATGCCTTTACTGGAATCTTGAAATCTAGTGAAGAATTCTGTAATTTTACTGCAGACACACATGTGTAGACTAAAAATGGAGCAAAGCAAGAAAGTCCTCAGACACCCAGGCAAGAAAAATTATTGAAATATTTGTTTTTGAGAGGAAATTTAGAACAGTAATATATGCAAAACTATGGGATGAAATAGAACAACCTGACTCCATTTCTCGTTATAACTTTCATATATAAACAAGTAACACAGAATAGATAGCATATATTAAGTTAATATCTTACCTTCCCTCTGTACTGCTTCAGCAAGCTAGGACCAGTTTATCACTGTGTGGGTGTGACCAAAGCTGTGTATTCTACACACTCTATGTAACTTCTCATGAACTGTTAATAATGCACTATTAGCAGCAGCTGCCTGGAGCACACCTGACTCCTCAGGCTGCAAACTGGGTGTTAAAGAAGCCTGTGAGATAGGAGTTGTGATAATTCCGCTCTAGTGGGGGTGGGAGAAATCATTAGCACCTTAACACCCAGCCCGAGGGGTCACGTCTGCTAATGGGCCATCAAAGATTCCAAAAATACCCCATGACTCACAGAGTTAGGTCACCCATTGTGGAAATCCCCACCCTGGGGGAGGTACTGAGCATTCTCACCTGAACCTGAACATATATAATCTTGAGGTTTGGAGACCTGAGGGACCACTCAGTGGATTCAGAGGAGAACCAGAACCTCAACAGGACTGCGACCACTACTCTCCATCACACTGTGAACATCATCTGCACCAACAGGATTTTTTTCTTTCCCTTCCTTTTACTTTGGAATCAGGGGAACCACATGAGTCATAGTGAGGGGCTAATGAACACCATTCTGTTTGTGCCCGGGGGTGCTGGGTTGTACTTCTGGGTTTTGTGGGTTAAAACGAATTTCTCCTTGTATCATTGCATTTATTGTAATATTTTTTATCAAATTGTAACTGACTTATAATCTCTTTTGTGTTGGGTTTATTTCTCCTTCCAGTTTATCTTTAAACCACCACACCCTCATAGAAACTTATTTGTCTATGCAGATGCTAAAATTCCTTGAAAGTAAATCAGCAACAAAGCCAGTAAATGGGTTTTCTGTCATTTAGTTCTTTACACTCTCCACTGGACCATGTTGACTTCTTAACAATCAGTCAAGCAGCTAAACACCTTTCTAAGATGATGAGGATCTGTCTACCATGTGCTCATTCCAATAAATACATAAGGCCTGTTCTACCTTCAGACAAGCCTATAAAATACTTCTGTATTGTTAATAGCACTAAGGGGAGTGACTTTCTGTTGTCATGGGATGACTAAGTTCTAGGTCATCTGGAAAATAAAACCCAGTTTTCTTTACAAAGCTTTTGTAAGTATTAATTGTTTTCCTAATACCACACACACACAAACACATTTCTGGAGAGTTTATGGACTCACCTAGGAAAAAGCGGTTCTATCAAACAATGACATTTTGAAGCTGGCATAGCCTACTTAATTCTTCACATGTAGCAGAGTCTGACACCACCTTTTGGAAGAAATGTATTACAGTTTAAAATGAAGGCAATTTTCAACAGCTTGAAAGGGTTTAAGGTAATGACAAAAAGAATTAATTTAAATCCTTCTAAAATTTCATCGGTTTAACTAGCCAAAATAGGCACTTTCAGAAAACGTGCAGGATAGTTATTTCGCACCAAAAGCGATTTAAATAGCTTACTAGAAGCAGTTCAAGTGTGGATATTTCTCTTGTTTATTAGTGGTTTGTACATACAACCTATTTATTTGTTTATTTATTTACTGCAGAAAAACACATTCTTTAAGTTCTTAGTATCAAATGTATCTATTATGTCATTCATATCTTTCAGAACTTGGATTTGCTTCTGGAGGATTTAAGGAGAAAATTTGACTTTTGGGGGGAAAATTAAAACTTTTTTTAAAGTAAGTTTTAAGTTGGTAGTCTCTTTCCTCTATTCAAACTTGTAGATGAAATGAGCTTTTTAGTTAGTAAATATAGTTAGGGACTTCCACTGAGAATTTTGTCTGTAGGCACTGTTATTAAAAAATGGGTGAGACTGTTCTGATTAGGGAAGTTAATAAGCTAACACAGTCAAAGAAGTGTATGAGTGCAGCATTGTAAAGACAATAGTCTAACTAGACAAGTTCAAAACATGAACTTTCCAATATATACAGATTTTGTGAAGGTAGGTTTTCTCATAATGGAAAAAAATATTAAAATTTCTCTTTATGCTTTTGCTCAGCTGTCTTCAAATGAAATATAGTATGCAAGGTGATAGTATGATTTTAGACAGAGTTTCAATCTATTTTTTATCTTAGTTTAAACAAATTCCGTTTGTACAAACTGATCTCAAAAAGCTGAAACTCTCTCAGCTGCTATGGTAGCTCTGAGCTCTCAGGTATTGATCAGACTGGGGTAACAGTAATGTGGGTTAGGCAAAGTTAGCCTAAAGACTTTGCCATATTGAGGAACATAAAATTAATTCAGGCATCATACCTCCAACCCCAGTCTGGTGGATGTCCAGAGATCTGTTTCTGGAGCAATTCCAGTATGGAATATCTTTCTCACAAACATCATCAGCCTTGTGCAACTGTTCTTCACTAGTGTCATCATTGACAATTTCCATCTCTGAACTGAATTTTTCTCTTTACTTTGCTTCCTCTGCTGATGACTCCTCCATCAGTCTCACTAGCATCCCCATGGACACCACTAGTCTGGAAAGAGCTCTTTCTAGGCCCTTTCACAAGCCTAATGTCAGCACATCCAGACTAAGGATAACAAAGCCACTGTCTCCATTTGTATTTATTTTTAGGATCAAGCTTTGTCCATTTGTAGAGCAAGCTCTCTTCTTCTAGAACCTAGCTGTGTTATCAAATCAAAATCCATTTCCATATTCTCAAGGTGACCCATCATGTCTATGTTCATAAAACATTTTAGCAGCTTAAGGTTTTAAAGGGGCTTTAGTATTTAAGCACCTTTTAATCCTTGAGGCAATTTTTGCACAAATATCTTTAAGGAGATAAAAATGATTTTGTTTCTTAAATGCCACACATTTAAGCCTTCTCATTCTTAAATCGTTTGGAGTGGTTTATATATTAAAATCACAAATATCAGTATTACTACCTATTTGGTCTCTGGCATTGGACGTACCACTTTTTCTGTGTATCTATTTCTCTCTCTCTCTGAAATGGGAATAAGAACATTGCAACTATTGTTTTGCATAACCAGTTAATACCTCAACAGAAATTTAAATGTAGAAGAAAAAATCCATAAAAATAAACAGGTTTTTTATTAAAGACTACAATATTAGTGATCAGTGCTCAATCAGTGCATACAAGCAACACTAGAAACTCTTACTGTAACAGTTGAACAAGTTCAGTAATGTAAAATACAATATTTTTTTTTCATTGTACAAAGAAATGATGATCAATGGTAATACTGTAAAATGAAGTTGCCAAGATGAAGTGTATCCCTACTTTTGGAAAAATATGATCACTTTTACATGCACTCTCTTGAAAGATCTTTCCCATTCTAACCCTGCTCTTTTCCTTAAAGAAAGCACCTGAACTTCATTTATTTATTTATGTATTTTTTATTTTATTTGTATTGTTGTCTGCCTTTCCTGTGAGACAGTATCATGAAGAAAACCATTTTCCTTAAAATAAGAACAGATATATATAAAGGTCAGTATAATTATTCTAGAAACAGACTAACATACATGTCTGAATGTTTTTATGAGTGGGGTTTTTTGTAGAAAATTTTACTGGAATTTTGGATGTAAAATAAAGTGACAAATGTCTGATTTTTTAAAGTTATATATACAGTTGGAGAAAGATTGACACTTCATTCAATAACCTTTTGAGACAGAGAGAGAAGTTACAGACGATGTAATGCTGAGAGACAGATGAAGTGACTTTAGGTAATCAAAGTAAAAATTGCTGCCTAACAGAATCCCAGCAGCAAGGCCCTCTTTTTCTGAGATACCTGATGGGTTTTTACAGTGTTATAACATTTGAGTTTTATGTTTTATGATAGTCACCAAGTGACAGTATGACCCTCTTCTCCTCTAAGATGTTATCACTTCTCTGTGTCAAAGTAATTCTGTTGCTGTCTTAACAGAGATGAACTCATGAATCAGTGATGTGGACAAGGGTGGCAGTCCAGATAGCACTCTGTGAAATCTATAAATCCTTTAGGAGAGGCCTGTTTTTTCTGATGCCAGTGGTTATTATTGTGTCACAATCACGCAATTTCATGCTGAACTGTTGGGTGACCTGGTTTTGAGTACTAAAAGGAGAAAAGCTACCAGGAGATTATGGTATCACCATTTTATATGATATGAAATGTAGGCAGTGATGTCCACCGATTTTTGTATGCTCTTTCTAGTTAGTAATGATCACTGGAGTATATTTTCTTTAAATCACAACCTTTTATGACATCTAGTGTAAGTTATCATAAAGTTTTAAGAATTAGATCTGTAATTTTATTTTTTCCCCATGTCTTTCCTTAACCATGGCACTTGCAACTTTCTAACTTTCAGAAGTTAAGCCACAACCATACCCATGACAGATCATTTCAAACATTTAATTATCCAATGTTTGCATGCTTATAATTCAGGTTGGTCAATAGTCTTCATGGTGAGTAATCAAAAACATCCAGTGCATTGTCCATAGTCACTTGCTCTGAATCAGAGTAAACACAAAGAGTTAATAGGTAAAGATTATTAAGTTTGGACAGATACATTCCAACCTTTGACACATCTAGTGATGACATAAAGATCAGACTGCTGATATACAAATAAATTCAGTACTTTGTCTGACACCAAAATGTCTCTTTGAAGTTACTGATTCAAGGTCTTTGAAAGCACAGAAAAGTTTATTGAATCCTAAGGCTAATAGTTACAGTCCCTTTGACTGCTCTTCTGGATGGATTACACCAGTATTTCTGTAATTTTGAATGTCTGTTCACAACCTACCACTGCTCATAATTTTCAAGACCATCTCACAGAAAGATTTCTTGATCTTCTGTCAGCTTTGGACTGTTCTTTATTAAAATTGAATACATCATGAAGAGATAGAAGAAAAACTTGTTAGTTTGTTTTTATGGCAAAATCAAGCATATCTGAAAAACACCTTGAGGGTCATAACAAAATCTTTGTCTTTAGTGCTTTCATTAGAATGGTTTATTACAATCACTAAAAGAACTCTAAAAATACATTTTCAGCTTAATTCCCATTATTTATTACTCTCAATTAGCAGTCAGAGAGTCACTAGGGGTTGAAAGAAACTGGAAGGAATAATAGCTTGTGTTAGGATTCAGATCAAACCATGAATTTACTCTTCAGGTGTCCTTAGGTAAAAAAGACCTAATACATTAATTTTATTGTGCATGATTGGCTGATAAGAGCATTTGTAAACTACGTGGCTGAAAGACTGGGTAATGTTTGGTAGATTGAATGATAAAAGTATTTTTAGAATTTGAGGTTGGTTACTCGGTGATTTGAACACTGAGATGTTAAAGATTTTGTTTTCAGAAACTTTGCAAGAAGAATTTATGGGGTATTTGTTTCACAAAGGCAATTAACTAATCTCTGTGAATGATTAATATGGTTGTCCTTTTACTATTTGGCATCAGATAGAAAAATCAAAAGAAGAGAAAGATCAGGAGTTGTACCTAGGGAGAGTAAATAGTGATGCAAGTCACATTGTGATACCCTCCTGACAAATTAGTTCAGAGAGAGCAGTCCCACCTTCTGACTTTTTTAGTGGTACTTTCTTGGATGCGACATTTTGGGGTCAGGTTTGAGGGGGTTTGTTTGTTTAGCTGTACCCTCTGGAAATGTTAATTTTTAAGTCCACACAGTGTAAGGCCAGTGAAAACTGATGGAGTAATAGAATTTTTTAACTAGTTATAATTGTGGTTAACTGTTCCTAAATTTTGCTAACCAATTTGACTTTGTCTATAGCTTTTTTTTTTTTTTTTTTAGTATTTAATACTGGAGAATCTAGTCTGTAATGTCTTTATTGAATTTAGGCTTGAAAAGTGGTATCCTGGGTTATGCAAAAATTCTGGTATCCACCTTTTCTCCAAATATCCAAATATGCCTTTTTGGCTTTTTGGTGCTTTGCACTCTTTAAAGAGACTGATCTGCTGGTGATTAATGTCTCAAACATTCAGCTACCTGCAGTGAGCACCCAGATGCTGTAAGATACTGGACTATTTGTGCTCAGGGCTCAGTCAGCAGAGTGCTTTGCTAACAATGTACAGATTGGACACCCAGGCCAGGGTCTGAAAGTGTGCGCATCCAACACCTCAGGCTACAAGCTGGGTGTTATACAAGGTAAGGAAAGAGGCAAACCTATGAAGTGTCTTTCTTTTTCCTTATGCAGATGACTTGACTTGGGTAACTCCCTGGAATATTCACACCTGGCCTGAAGGTATTCATCTCTTGTTGATGAGCCATAATGGACTCAGCTGCACTAACATAAAACACAGCTGCAACATCTTAGAAGGTGTCAAAGACTCTAGAAGTATCCCATTACTCATAGTGCAAAACAGCATCCCATTACATCATCCAGTACAAAACTCTCCATCCCAGAGAAGGTACTGGAGGTGTTCCCACCTCAACATGAGCATACATAACTCTGAGTTTCAGGGCATCCCTGTCCACGTGGGGTTTCCAACACCACTTTCACAGGACTAGAATCATCACTTTGACCAAACGACATTGAAATTGCAACAACCAAGTGTCATTACTGGATGGATCCAATAGGTCTTGCAGGTCCTTCCAGTCAACTGGGGGTCCACAGCCCTGCCCTGACTGCCACTCCCTCTACCAATCCCATAGCCTCACTCAAATCCCATGCGAAAGACTTCTGGTATTGAATCCCAGCTATCTGCCATTTCCTGCCAGCACTGACTCTCCAACCATTCCTGACAGGATTTTCCATGCATGGGAGAGGTGAACCACATAGAAGGGGAGCCATCTTGTCTCTGTCCTGTGGCCATGTGTGTTTTTTTTCAGGTGGGGGAGGCTGGCTACCACCTCAATTTGATCTCATGGGCAGAGTTTGGGAAGTTTCTTCTCTTCAGTTGGTTTAACCAAGTTTTATCAGTATTGTTATTAGCATTATTCTTGGTAAAAAGTTTTTTTCACTTACATCTAGGTGTATTTGGTCTTTCTCTCTGTATTTTGTTTATTGAATCTGAGGGAGGAGACTTCTGTCCAAGGTCTCCACCACTACAAATTTCCTCAAACCTGGACAAGTGGAAAGTGAGAGATGAGATTTTTCCTGTGAGAACAGCTGTGCTTGACAGAATAAATTTATAAACAAACTATTGCCCATAAAGAGATCACTTTCAGTTACATAAATATTTTCAATGAAAAACAAAGTCATGGGATATAACTTCTTAGAGTTGAACTTAATGTTTACTCATAAATTTTTACAATATATGATTATACAGTGCAACTTGCTATAGAAAAAAGAATGGTATGATGCATCATTTCTGGTCACCGTTGATATATTATTTGGTGTTAGCTCTTGTTGAAAATCTAAAGAATGCAAAACAAGGGAGAGCATAAAGTTACTGGTGTGTAAATACACTGGGAGGTTTTGACCATCTTCTTTAGAAATCACCAGTAGCTGTGACGTAGAGCCTGCTGCTCCATGCAGTGAAGCTGAGCAGGGTCTGACATTGTTTTTATTCAGTCCTGAAAGCATGCCAGTATATACATGATTATTTTTAGCACTGATCAAGACAGAACAAAGTACAAGACTTAGTTTAGCTTCTAATCTTAAGAGTGACATAGATAAGGCAATCAAATACAGTTCCAATTAAAATAATTTCAAAATTCAATTACTTGGTATTAAAGCTAGGGAAAATTGCTTAGATACCATGGATAACTAATGATTGTGAAAAAATTTGATTACTAGCAGCCTAGAGAAGACTACTGAAAACTACTAGTGGTACCTTCTTGGAACTAAGCTAGTCTATCAGCCAAATAATTAAAATCAGATTTTAGAAAACATAAACAATGGTTTCTTTAGTGCTAGGATTGAAATTAAAATTTCCTTTGAGTGCCAAAAAATATCAAAAAAATAAGATTTGTCTCTGTGTACAGCCTGTATCACTGTAACTAAACACCATTATTATCTGAAGGATCAAATATAGTTATTCCTGCATCTTTGCAAGTACAAGTGCTTGTGTGCTTTCACAAATACTTATGTGCATGCACACAGACACACACACATCAATATAAATGACAATAATTGGAGTCTTTCAAAAGAAAATGTACAACTTTATTAATGACTGCTAAACCTATACTAATCATTTGCATATAAATGGAAAGAAGCCTCTCCCTGATGACAGTGTTATACAATCTGAGCCTTTTTTTTAATTAAATAGTGGGGTAATGCCTAAAATATCCCAACAGTTGGATAATTCCTTAAATGCTTTGTACCACAGAAAATCACTTACACCATATCTCTCTCTCTTTCCCATACTTCAGTTTTCTTACGAAATGGTATCTTGGAACCTCGAATCTAATTAAGGGTGATATGGTAGACAACTCATAAAATAGTGCTCTGGTGGTTCTGTGTCTGAGGGAGGTGAAAGATTGCATTTCTCTCCCCCTACAGATATGAATCTTGCAACATTGAGAATTATTCATTGCTGACGTAAAATACTAAGTATCAAAAGGCCAGAAAATATCTCTGCAATAGGTTATTCATTTCTGCACATTGCTTACAAACTAGGCTTTTTCAGTGTGATAGGAAATGAAAGAGTGTGAGAGTTCCCCACTTTTCTTAAAGGTTGAGAAGAGAAAAAAGGAAAAACCTACATCTTGTGCTGTGTAAGTTTAAAATATTTTATGAGCTACCTAGTGAAAATAGGGAAAAGGAGCTTCTCAGACATAGCAGATATCAAGAGCACAGCATCATCTGTCTTAAATGAATCATTTGATGGAAAGTCTTTTAGAAAGGGGAGCTTTGAAAGATTGTTGCATCGTTCTTTTCATACTGAAGGTTTGTTCAGAAAGATTTACCTTAGGAGAGCTTGTCACTCAGCATCCTTGAATTAAATACAGACTATATTCATTCCAGGGCAAGGGTGACCAGTATTCTGAAAATATCATAATTTATGGACTATTTTTTAAAAATTGTGTCAGGCTATAGTGTGACAGCAAGAATATAGACTACCTATGCACTGTCCTCTGCCAAGTACTCATGAAAGGAGAAAGATTGGACTTGGTCTCAAAAAAAAAAAAAGTGACATGAGCTGAGGCTGGGTAGCAAACACAGGAGATTGAAATTCTACTATCTCTGCTGTCAGCATTACCCTTCAGAAAGCTAGGCTCATAGCAACTTTCTGTCTGGCTTTCTGAAAGGAGTATCTCCCTGGGGTGAATAGCAAAGAGATGCCTTTGGGGTTGACTGTGACCCTAAGGCTTTGTTCTGTTTTCATTCTAACACACCATCAAACCCCATGAAATATTTATAAATGCAAAAGCTTCCGAATGATATTCTATTTATAACAGTAATAAAATGACATCTCTCTAAGTACATTTCCTCTAAATTTTTAAGTTGTGTCGTACACCCTGACTAAAATGATAAATTAAAGAGAACTCCACAACTCATGGGAAACAATGAATGATGTTCAGCTGAATAATAGTTCTGATTTCTTATAATTTTTTAACCTGTTTCCTTCCCCTCTTCTGTTTTAGTACTCTTCTTTGCAACTAGAGTTACATTTTTATTTTTGGTGTTCCTCTGTTCTGGTTAAACCTTCTCCTATTCAGCTGATGCTCTTTTAACTTTTTTTTCTATGTGCATATAATGACTCTATAAACACGATTCAATTATTTCTTGTAAGAGTATAACGAATAATGCATGATCTCTGGGCTTGGGAATACTTCATAACTTCCAAATGCGAGGTTAGTGAAACTGTGGAAGTGTACCACTTTTAGCAGTAGTTTGCTACCAGTGGAAAACAAAACAGACCTCTAGACCATCAGCATTTAAACTTTGCAATAGGAAGAAGTGATGACAGATCATTGTGTTTGTTGCCTGTTTTACAGTAGATACCAAAGCATATAGATAATCTTGTTTAACAGAATCACAGAATATTCTCATTTGAAAGAGACCAACTTCTGCCTCACAGACCCTTAGGTGCTTCTGACTAGTAGCTATCAACCTTTTCTGTGGTTTCCTGTAGGCCAATTTACACTGCTGAAGCAGACACATACAATCTATTAAAAACAAATTTCTATTTCTTCCTGGATTGCTAAAATACATGTCACTTTGGGATCTGTGATATGAATTTGTTTGTTGAGTTAAAATTAGTGAACAGGAAAAACAAAGTTACAAATCCCAGAGTTGTCCCAAGCAGGAGAGGTCACAGTTTATTAACAAGGATACCAGAGTTAAGAGAGAAAGAGAATATTCAGTGTCAAACATGACATACTTTTTATTTTATACCAGATAAAATCATAAATCTATTAGCTTTATCTACTTTTATTATCTGAGAGAAAGAGCACAGCAGCAAGTTCTCAGCAGGGCCTGGATCATTAAACTTTAAAGTATGTTTACAAATAAAAATAAAGAGATGATTCTCAAGAACATCAAGATCAAAAATAAAAAGACTCTTTGATATGCCTGTTGTGGTTAATGCTTTGCACCACAATGTATGTAGCTGCCATTTGATTTCTTGCCCTCATCCAAGGGAAGATCCCCACAGTGGTAACAGTAACACGTAAAATTGACTAAGAGTTTTGCCTATTATATTCTACAGGGAATTTCATTTAGAAGTGTCGATGTTTGTTGGAGATGGCACCTGCACGATTATGGACGAGTGGAAAACTGAGAGGGACAAAGTGACCAACTTCCACGTATGGAAGGTCCAGGAGGACCATCCCCAGCCGGACTGTGACCTAATACCCAGGACTTTGCTTACAGTTACCCCAGTTCTTTATTAAAGTTGAAATAAAAGTTCTGTCACCCCTGTTCCTATGGTGCTGGTAGCACTGGCAGGTGCAGGCTGTCAGCATGGGGACAGCTACCATTGGTCAGTTCTCCCTGGGGAGCTGTCCGATCCTGTTAGCTCCTGTTTGTTCCTCCCAAGGTTGCCACCCACATAAGTTCTTGTTCCAATGGTTTGTAGCGGATTTGCATGCTCCGCCTTATCTCCACCCAGTTTCTAGAAGGTTCTTTCTTCCCGAGGGCATAAAAGGCCCTCCACTTTGTTAATAAATGGGATTGGCTTAGGCTTTCAAGGTGTTCGCTTCGTCTCCGTGTCTTCATTGCGGGTCGCGGGGTGGGTGAACTCAACCTTAAGCCCTTGCAGCCTCGATCCACTGCAACTCAGCAGGCAGCAAAAGAACCCCCGTCGCCGGTCTGGTCCAATCCCAAAAGACCAAGACTGTGACAGATGTTCAAGCAGGCATATTGTAAAGTAAGTAAAATGAGAAACAACTGTAATTCTCAATGAAGTTGTACAGAATAAGAAAAAGCTGCAGGATTTTGCCGAGCACTACGTAACGCTTACTTCCAAAGCACACAGAAACATATCACTAGTTTACGAAAAGCTTCAACATGGAAAGAGAGATGCAAGTTAAATGGAGAATTTTGTCAGAAAATAGAATCTCCTCACAGAAATAATTCTCCAGATTCATCAAGCCCCATCAGAAAGCTGGGAAAGCTTTGTAGACCCCCATTTTTTATATAGAATGACAAAAGGTTTTGTTTGGGAAAAGAAAAACTCTGACACAGTATATGCCCTTATGAACGCAACTGAGTTATCCCTAGATTGTCTTAATTTCTTCTCACAAGATTCTATAGACTGTATAGTCAATATCACATGTCTATTAAGGGAATTTTATTCACACACAGAAGAAAGCTGTAGTCAAACTGCCAAACAGTGGTTTTAGTTTGCCTCTACTCTGCCAGCTTTCCATGACAGGAAATACCTTTTTGAGCTCAGTGACAGGAAAGTAAATATATGGAAATTAGTCTCCAACAAAGCCACTGTCATCCCTCCTAATGGACCACTGTCCAAAGTTGTACAAAGAGCTTTCCCTTAGCTTTTCAGGATCTGGCTTTACACACGGTTGCACACACAAGACTCTGAATATCCATGAGTTTCATGCCACCCTTCATTCTATTTGATGTGGTTTAGAAACCACTAGATCTCACCGTAATTTTAGTTCAGTCAAACATGAGACCAGACTAAAACA
This sequence comes from Sakesphorus luctuosus, assembly GCA_013396695.1. Taxonomy (NCBI): domain Eukaryota; kingdom Metazoa; phylum Chordata; class Aves; order Passeriformes; family Thamnophilidae; genus Sakesphorus; species Sakesphorus luctuosus. The sequence goes on along the minus strand of VWZD01005543.1, from coordinate 118,841 downwards.
TTTTATGTGGTTTTTCATTTTTGCTGGGCTTATACAATCTGCCTCAAAACCTCAATTTTGCAATTAGCTCTTTATTTATGACTGTCTGGGATGAAGAAAGTGGTACTGTTTCAGATATGCAAAATGCAGAGTTGCTGTTTGCTGAGATCACTAAACAACTGAAAATTTTCTAACCATGATTTTTGTGGTCTGGAAGTTCAGTAATGAGACAATCAAAATTATCATTTGAACTTGGCCATTCTTTCCACTGCATAGGGTATTTTAACACACATACTACTTCTGAAATATGTGATAGTTCTTTGAAGATAGTTTTGGAGAAAGTGTACTATTTTTTTACTCATTACTGAAAAGGTCATTGAGATTGTTTCTTTGACCTGATAGAACATATTCACCTAGTGGGACTGTATGTTTCCAGCATCAGTGACAATTTGTTTCATCTATGACTTTTTTCTGTAAGAATAAGAGATAATGAAAACTTTTTGTAATCTCAGGGTTAAGGCATTTCTTTTTTGAAATATTGTTCCAGCCTGAAGAGAATGAAGGAATTATTTTTTTAAAAAAATGAAATCCAAGTGTTCAAGTCAGCTGTTGTGAGTCGTCATGTTTCAAGAAGTTGCTTTCAGGAAGAACTAAATTCAGGTAAATACCAAGGATAACTGTGGAACATCTTCAAAAACACTTCCACAGAATTTACTGTCCACTGATATTTGTCCAGTGCTACTTGCAAAAACTCATTCACAGGTTATTCCTAACATTAAGAGCCTACCAGATCTAGCTTAATTTTTTCACTGCTGCCGTTGACAGCTCCTACTGAAATCCAACAGGAACAGAACACAATTGGCACTTGCTCAGAAAAAGCAAAAGTACTACACCTACACAATTCCTCTATCTGTTGAGTGCTGCCAATGCAACATACACATAATAGGCTTTCAACAGCAGCTTTTTCTGGTGAATTATCATATTTATTTTATTAATGGAAAATTCTGCTGAAGAAACTCACCCTCTCTGACCTATAGAGTGTAACGTGCTAGTCCTAATCGGGGTAACAGAAACTCTTAAGCTTTGTCCTGCATATATTAATGCTAATGAAATTCAACAAATGGCTGGTTTCAGGGAAAGCAATGAAAGCAGAGGAGAGGGCAACAGCAGTAATGAGCCTGTAATTATTTGTAGAAATAAAAGAGAGAGAGTNTGAAATAGAAACTTTATCCAATTAAATATCAGACAAGACCCTCTCTATCTCTAGTGTACTCTATGTACTGCAGTAATCCAGCTATTTCAGCATAATGCATTGAAGAAGGAATTAAGTAGAGAACATTTTTAAATGCAAAGTGAAATACTGACTGTGTTAAAACATAAAGCAAAATGGGAAGATAAAGCATATAAACCAGGTATGATTCAATATCTTTCTTTTGTGAAATACCATGATCTGTGTAGTAAGTTGAAAGACCTTGTGGAATCAGACTTTCAGTGAGGGCTTCNGTGAGGGCTTCAATAATTTTTCAACACCCACAAAGCAACTGCCCAGTTTTCTTCTCAGAAAGTTTCTGAGCGTATCTCTTGCTCTGTTCATTCTGTAAGTCCTGATACCTACAGACTTTGATTGAATAACACGAATAGGTAGAACAGTGCTATACCTACACCCAGTGCCTGGTATACAAGTGTAATACTTCTGGTGACACTAGAAAATATGTCACTGTGCTATTGCGTCACTGTACATCAAAGGGAATTTAATTCAGAATGGAAAAAGTGGTAGTTGTGTATTTTTTTTTCCTCAAATCATAAAATTTTGAAGAAAAAAAGAGAATAGCTATTGTGTTCTCTTTCAACATTTCATTTAAAATTTTCCATTAAAATGTATTTAAATAAAAAAGAATTATATTTTTCAAACTACAGTATTTTGAATTGAGTACATTTTTGGTAACATTAATTAGTTATAACTTATCAACTATATATAAATGGTGTAGTATTTGTTCAGAATATTTAATTAGACATACAACTATTGAATTCAAAATATCAGAAAGATACTATATCAAGAAAATATATGTAAAATTGAATATGTTTGAAAAGAAACAAAACCAAAGTACAAAAAATCCAAATAACATAACATTCATGAAGAAAAATCTTTACTTCACATTTTACAAAAATAACTACCTTGTCAAAGTATCTCTTTTTTCTTTTGCCTAGACAGAAATGCTTGAAATGTTCTGCTAAAATGTTTCATAGCCAAAGTATGATGTTGCTTATTATTGTATTGTTTTATTATTTTATCGTGTTGAAGTAAGCTATGATTTTTAATCACTCATGGTTCTACAGTGGTGTTTCTAAACTACGATGCTGAAGTCTCAAGCTACATCAGTTTCAATAAGAACTGCTGGTAAACAATTTCCAGTGCTTCAGTTAATGTTCCATCTATATATAATCTGACCTGAGCTCCATGAAGGTCCAGNTTACACAGGAAAGAAATCTCATGTAAAGACAATACTAATATAAATGGTAAGACTACATGAAATGTTTTTCGAAGTTGTGTAAGGAAGAAAGGGGATTAAAAGAGGAATTAGCAAGAGCTGAAACAGCTGTTATTTATGAGTTAAGAGCATTAACAGAGGCAGTACATCATCTGTACTACCACCAATCTTTAATGTAATGAAATAGAAACTTTATCCAATTAAATATCAGACAAGACCCTCTCTATCTCTAGTGTACTCTATGTACTGCAGTAATCCAGCTATTTCAGCATAATGCATTGAAGAAGGAATTAAGTAGAGAACATTTTTAAATGCAAAGTGAAATACTGACTGTGTTAAAACATAAAGCAAAATGGGAAGATA
>VWZD01005543.1:99069-110882 GCA_013396695.1 Sakesphorus luctuosus | reverse complement strand
ACCCCTTCCTGCCCCAACACACACACTCCCCTGTGTGGAGGAGAATCAGAAAAAAAGGTAAACCTCATGGTTTGAGATAAGAACGATTTCACAGTTGATACAAAGTGTAATAATACCTTTTAATAATCCAATTATACTGCTAATAAAAAACAATAATAATAGTAATGATGAGTAGAGGAAGAGAGGGCAACAGAACCAAAGAGAAACAAGAGATGCACAACAAAGTTTCTCACTACCCTTTGATTGATACCCAGCCCATTCCCAAGAATCAATCATCTCCTCCTTAGGGAACCTCTACAGTTTATTTATTGAGCATTACCTTCTACAGTATGGAATATCCCTTTGGCCAGTTCAGGTCAGCTGTGCTGCCTATGCTCCCTCCCAGCTTTTTGTGCAGCTCCTCAATGCCAGAGCATGAGACACTTAAAAGTCTTTGACTTGGAATAACCATTACTTTGCAAAAGCCTAAATTTCAGTGCATTAAGAGAATGATTTTCATAATAAATCTGAACCACAGCACTGTCCAGTCACTAAGAAGTGAATGTATGCTGTTCCCAGTTGAAACCAGGATATATTCCACTCCTTATTCCATACCACTCATGTCTTGCATTACTTTTCCTGTCTTTTGAAAGACATATTGTTGGAATGTGGAATTCTACTTATAGAAAAAAGGGCTAGAATTCACAAATGGAAAGCCTTGGACGACAAAGGCTGAAAGAAATTCTGTCACCAAGAACAGAGAAGGCCTAGTGATGCTCAACTTGAAGATAAAGCTGTCTCCTGCCTTGAGATAAGGACGAGCTCCGGAATGAATGTTATCAGACCATGTTGTAAACCTGTGCTCTCTTCCCCTCATGAAAATCCCTGAGATAACAAGTAATGACTGTTCCTGTAATTTAGCAAAGCATTGTGTAATTTTCTAATTAAAATAAGCCTTCCCTGAATTACCATAACCCTTCCTCCCTATTAGCATGTGCTGTCTCAGAGACTTTAAATTGAGGATTGAGAGTCAATAAAGCATTCCAGTTTCCATCCCCAGACTGGGATCGTGAGTTATTGTTGACCTTCACAATATACACACAGATATTATTCCCTTAGTCTATGCACCATCCCTGTAAAGGCCTGTTAAGTTAATTTAGTCCAAGAGCTTGGGCTCTATCTATCAAAACAGTCTTTCAGGCAGAAAAATGTCATGTTTTGCTGGATTATTGCATTTTGAAGCCAATTCTGTTCCAATTATATCTGGGCTTGTTTGGTTTCATTAACATGGTTGTTTCATTAACATGGTGATTGAATCATAGAATCATAGAATCACAGAATCAGCTGGGTTGGAAGAGACCTCTGAGATCATCAAATCCAACCAGAGCAGCAAAGATGGTTCCTGTGAGGCATCCAGTGTGGTAGTGGTCATATCACCTCCATAGAAGTGATAATACATAATAATACATAGCAATTAACAGCATACTATTTAATTAATTGGCTATTCTCTCCAAAAATCAAATCCACTTGAGACACAGAATGGACTTCCACATCTTCCTGCATTGCCCACCAAGCGCACGCAGCCCCTTGAGTTAAAGCAGTCCCGTGAGTAGGTTTGCCTTTGTCTGGGGCGGGAATAACCCAGACCGTCTTCCCCAGCATATTTGAAATGTGCTGTACAGCAAGCAGCAAAAGTAAAAAGTGGCCACTAATAAGCACTGGACTCTAATATGCAGTCAAGCATGCAAGTCCCGTGGCAAGCACAGGAGCCTAGCAATTAATAGCTAAACAGGACACAGACATAAATTCAGTCTAGAAGATTCCAATCAAATCTGTTGTAACCTTGAGCCCTTCAGGCCCCATACTGGACATGGAAAAGGACTATCACGGTTTAACCCCAGCTGTCAACTAGTATCACCCAGCCACTTGCTCACTACCCCCTAGTGGAAGGGGGGAGAAAACTCATGGGTTGAGATAAGACAGTTCTATAAGGTAAAGCAAAAGTCAATCACACAAGCAAAACAAAATATAAAATTAGTTCACCACTTCCCATTGGCAGGCATTTGTTTAGCTATTCCAGGAAAGCAGGGCTCCATGATGCCTAATGGTGACTTGAGAAGGCAAATACTGTCACTACAAATATTCCCCCTTGTTCCAGTTTTATATACTGAGCATGATGTTATGTGGTATGGAATATCCCTGGGGTCAGTTGGGGTTGACATACATGCCCAGCTCCCTCACCAGTGTGGCAATACAAGCAGAAAAAGCCTCAACTTTGTGCAAGCACTTCTCAGTAATAAAAAATATCTCTGTATTATCAACCCTCTTTTCATTGCAAATCTAAAACATAGTCCATACTAGCTAGTGTGAAGAAAGTTAAAACCAGCACATGGGCTAACATGGGTGAAACTGTTTTTTTTACTCCATAATTATCCACTGACCTGATTTCTAAAAGTAATGCCACTTCATCTTAGAACATTTGTCAAAAAAATTAATGCTGATGCTGGAATATGCAGTTCTAGGCTATGCAGGCTAGAAGATATATTTTAACATTAAGGTCTTATAACAATGATCTAGAGTTATAGAGGCTCATTAAAAAAAAAATCTTTTTGGCACTTAAATGAGAAAGTAGACAGAAAGACAATGTGATTGCAGCGGGTTCTCCTTCCTCAAGAGGAAAATGTTACTCTTCTTGCAGCTGTGCACACTGGAACCAAAGCAGGTAGCTCTGTGAAGTCGGTCTAAAGATAGCAGCCAGGTTGAGCCTGTGCCAATCTGAAGACTATTTGAACAGACTACAGAAGCAATCAAAGGCCCCTATGCACATGCTTAATTCATTTAGTTGTGAGTGATTCCACTTTATTCAATCTGTGTCTAAATTATACCTGAACTGTAGTAGATGGTTTATAAATTGTGTACAAGAAATTCAATGCATGGAGAAGACCAAATCAACTATGTATTAGATCTGTTGAGCAAAGAGAGGATGTTGCTGAAAGAATTTTCCTGATTTGTTAGCCAAGGTTATTGGCAAATCCTCAAAAGTGATTGGACTGCATTTATGGAGTGAAAAAAATAACAAAAAGAAATCCAAAGAAGATTTGATTAAAATGATCCTCATCTGCATCAGTAGATGGCAATTTTCATATAAGAGAAAGAGCCTGCTAGAAGGAGTCAGAGTAATTACATGACTAAAAAATTCTCAGTGTACTCTATATGTTCTTTGTAGAGGAGGATTTAGAAGTAAGTTTTCATTCATTTATTTTTGTTTGATTTAAGAAACTGTTTGGTGGCTTCTTGATGTTACAGGGTCATCTAGGTGTAGGACCTTTCAAACATTAAAGTATTGTCAGAGAAATATACAATTCTTGTCTTATAGACATTCTGTTTGTTTTTATGGTTGTAACTACCTTCTAAGAAATACACCAATTTTCATTGAAAGGATTCAAAGTCAAGATCACCACTACTGAAATACTATAATAATAATGGCATACTCGGGATGAAAGCTTCCAGTGGTGACCCTAAATGAGACACTAAAGTGTATTTTCAAAACAGGAACTTCTGTTCTGCAGTAATCAAAGATTGCTGGCAGTGACCAGAAACTACTATATTCTGACAACTGTGCCTATTAATAACTGCCAGAAAAATCTTTCAAAATTTGGAGGTATGGTTCAAACACTAGTCCTGAAATCAGGATTATTCTGACAGTTTTATTTCTAATCTTGAGCTAGAAGAAACGTAAGCATCAATTTTATTTATATCAGACTAATGTTTTTGTACCTGACTTCTCAGTACAAAGGTGCCCACATGACAGCCCTCTCTCCCAAAGCAAAGGAAAATGTGAATACTTAGAGCCCAGTTTAGTCTTTTCTCACAAACAAAATTCTGGACAACAATGTAAAGCAACTTCCACAATGAATACTGAAGGATCTGTGAGCTACCATCAACTGTGTTGTATCCCAATTTGCATATACAAAATGTTCTCTGTTCTACTGGGTTGGTTTTTTCTCAATCACTCTCTACCATCAAAAAATGTTTTTAGCTTAACAAAGGAATTCACATAGCCAGTGCAAGATTTATGTTTACACATACAAAAATGTATAAAAGGCCCTTGAAAAGTATACAGTGCAAATGGTAACACTTCATCTGTTTAAAGCACATAGGTCTGAGGGCAAATGCAACTGAGGGTCACTTGCAGAGAAAAACTTAACACCTAAATAAATGCTTCCTGCTATCCAGCTGCAAATCTATTCTTTAGTATTCTTGTAAACTGCCTCTTAAAGGAAGAAGATTGTTGAAGGAAAATACGATATCCATGTATCAAGGCTGGGTTTTAAATAGATTATTGGTTTATACAAAATTGGTTTAGCTCTAGAGTCTATGGAGACTATCCTTAGACAGGGACAAGTCTTCTAAATAGGCTAAAATGACACTTAATTGAGAGTAAGGTTACAGAAAAAAATATTCCAGAGTGATCCTTCCAGTTCTAATGTCCATAAATAATTTCAGTTGCAAATGTTTACATAGTACTCAGAACATGTAAAGTGCTTTTCATGCAACATTAATTTACCTATCATATACAGTAAAAATTGAATATATTAAAATAGTTAAGGGAAAAAGGAAATTATGATAATTTTCTCAAAAGGAAAAACTAACATTCATCATTTTCTTAAGAAAAGAACAATCAGCTATTAGATCTAGAGGAATTCTAAAGGATTTTTTTACTGTTATTTTTAATGTAGAAATGAGCAATGTAGTTTTGGAAAAAAAGAGAACACTTGGGCCTCTTTTCCTATAAAAAATTGCAAGTGATATGTGGCCTTTCTCTGTTGTTGTTTGTTTGGTTTTTTTTTAAAACCCCTTTCTGCTTTTTATATGCTAGAGTGCTGAAATAAACTCAATAAAGTTATGAATGTCATATTTTTCTGTCTCAGAGAGACCTCAGATGTTCTGTGTTGTGTAAAAAACAGTATTTGCCATGTGATGCAGAGGAATTTCCACGGGTAGTATGTTACTATTCAAGTGATAATAAGGGTTAATATTTATTTACATTTTATTAAACAAAATGGAATTTACCAAGAACTGAGATACATTTCTAATAACTAACCTTACCAAATATTTAAGCTACTTTTCTTTTGAGCAGTTTAATATAATGCAGATGGAAATGTGAACATGTCAAATTCCTGCTTTTCTCAAAAAAAAAAAAAAAGCCACACCAAAAAATAAAAAAAAAAGAAAACAAAACAAATAGGATAACAAAACCAAAATAAATTGGGGGTTGTTATTGAAAGTTCAAAGCCTTTTTGACTGCAGTTTTTGGGGTATTTTTTAATTTTATTTGTGGTGCTAAGGAAGTAAGATTATGATATAAGAACATTTAGTTTCTTTGCTGAACCAGTGTGATTACATTCTCCTTTGTCTCAATTCTTCCAAGCATCTTGTGATCAATCTACAATCTGAAAACAGAAATCCTCTTATGAAGTAGTGAAAGTAAAGAAGGTGAAAAATTGACACTCTTCAAAAGAGTATTATTAACTACTGCATCCCCTTGAGCAAATTCTGATGAGGATACTTCATGCTTTATACTGCTTCTCTTTGAAGCTTCAACTGGGTGTAATAATCTTCACTTCCTCTCCAAATGTGCTCACTGGTACAAGTCATAGAAAGTATTAAACCACTGCCAACTTCCTTTTAGTTCCAAATATACTTTAGTGTTTCAGGGATAGAGGTATAGCTGAACTATAGCTGTTTGTTGTTTTTGTTTGTTTAGGTTTTTTTTCACAAGTTCAGCAGAAGCGTTAGGTCACAAAAAAACCATTCTCTTTTGGATCAGTTTGCTTAGGTTTCCTTTGCTGGGTGCAAATAATCTCTGAAAGCAGAATATACAGAACTTAAAAGTACCAAACAGGTATTTTCTGACTAACTTAAGAAAGATTGCTAGGACTTAGCAATCTGTTAAGCTAACCCTTCGCTTACTCATGTCCTCTGACACAGCACCTGAAGAGCCTTTGCTGCCCAGAGAACCCCAGACAGGTGGATAAGGACTAGCCTCTGCACTGCTGTGATTTAGCTCTTCCCATTTGCTGAGATGTAATTTTCAACCAGCTCATCAGCACAAGTGGTGTTGATAACTTGATGTGATGACCCAATAACCCAACCCCAACCAAGCTTCCAGGGTTTTTTCCTGGTAGATATTTATACCTTGCCATGGAGGAATATCTTTTTGAACTCCCTGATTTGCTAGCTATTTCATCTTGACAGTGTAATTTCTTTGATTTCTTATCCTTCTATGAACTTTCTCAAAGCTCTTCCTCAGTATTTTGAGTCAAGGTTATGGATCTGTGTAGTGTCAGACCTGAGCCTGTGGTCCTTGGTTCACAGGCAGCAGTAAGGGAGCACTGTGAAGAATATATCATGTATTACACAGTGAGAGATCTACACGAGGAATAATACAGTTTTTTCCAGTTCCCTGTACATGAAAGCTAAGCAAAGGTCTTAGTCTCCCAGTAGTGATGTAAGTGAACAGAAAGAAAATGTAGGTCTTAATAAGTAAGTGTTCCTGGATAAGAGGTTAGAGTTGAAGAGCTTTAGGAAAAAGAAAACTGTATTGTGAGTTGTATCAAAGAGAGGATGTTACCTGTTATTCACCCCTAAGAGATAATACCTTCTCTGTTCTCTTTATTCTGTAGAGTCTCTCAAACAAACTTTTCCTTAGTGTATTTTTCTGTTCTTGTCCCTCAGCAAAATTCCATGAAGTCATTAACTCTCCAGAGACATTTGAGCCCACAACTGAGAAACGTGTTTGGGACCATCATATGAAGAGTTTATTGGTTTTATCTGACTTGGCTCTTGTTTGTAGGTTACTGGAAGTTCTGCATCCATAATTTCTAATATATGTTTTCTGAAGGTATATGTAATCTGAGTGATGGTAAAATTTTCAGTAGTTCAAATGGCATACTGCAAATTTTGAAATTTCCAGTAAGCTAACACCTGATTTAAACAGGAAAGCAGATGTATAATTATTCTCCCTGAAGCCTGCTGTCCCTTTCTGCTATTTCTGTGTTTTTACTACTCCCTTACCTTGATCCCAGAGTACCAGTTTACTGCATTAATGAGTCTGAGCTATAAAAGGTTTGTTATATGGTTTAAGACCTAAGTTTTATTGGGCTTTTGAACATGAGTAAATTGAGATCTTTTCAGGTGAATTAAATCTTTGGTAGAAGCAACAGGAGTTCAGAGTGTATAGACTTGGTAAGTATCTGGTGGTAGAGTATATGTATAGAAAAATCTTTAATCAAGTCCATTCTCCTTGTTGTGCTATATTTCTTTTCTAACTTTATCTTCTTTTCTTGCATAATACACATGTTGTAGTAGTCAGAAAAATCTGCAGGATCACTTTTGTGTTTTACTTCAAGTCCCCTTTACAACACTCTCTCTGCAGAAATGAATTCTAATGTAAACTAAATACTATTTGCCTGAAAATAATATGGTGAATGTTTTTTCTTTGTTCCTAACTAGATGAAATATCAGTTCTAGTCAAACTTCAGGAAACTTGTTAACACAGCAAAGTAGTTGTTACTGTTAATGCAATTTCCAGTCATATTTGCTTATATTATTTTTTACTTTTGGTTTTCTGATTTCTGCATTTTTCTTTTTAGACCTCTCCAAGTTTTTCAGACATTCCTATTACTAAAACAGCATTTATTGTAATTTCTCTCAAGGATTTAATTTCTGTATTTTTTAATCTTTTTTTTCTATAGTAGACTATATAGGATTATTCAATAAAATTTTCATTCTATCAAGACATATCCATTTTTAGAGACAAATTTAGCAATTTAGCAATAGTCTCAATGTTCAGAGCTTTATTAACATCATGCATTTTGACTTTTTTATTAAGTATATTAAAGATGAAAATGAAAACGAATCATCAAACAATGAATAGACTTGAAAAACAATACTGAGCACTCAGAGGAACTAATTCCTCATAAGATCTGTCCCAAGAGTAAGCATAGTCAAGTGATACTTCCCCTTGCCTGGGCTGATACTTAAGGACCAGTCTAGCCTTTAAGTGTACACGTATTCCAGAAGTTTACTTGAAGCACTCAAAAAGGTGTAGAGAAATAGCCAGAGAACACTGCAGAGGCATGTAAGCACTGAACAACATTTCAGATGCTTTTATTGCTTTCCTGGGGGGAACGGTAGGGGTGCAACTTTTACATTAATTAATGTTTTTCCCACTTGAATTTAAAGAAGTTCTGACAGCTGTTCCAATTTAATTATTACATTGTTCATTTGGAAGATATAAATGCACAATTCTAGTTAAAGCACCATATGATCTTTGTCATGCTCTATGCTGCTTTTCTCACTCGTTTCATTACATGACACTGGTATTCCTAGGCACTAAGAGCAACTTCACTTGCAGTGTACCTCCAAAGGCACTGCATTCAACTTCAAATCGCACTTAAAAGTGTGACAAACTCAGAAGCAGGGCTCATCTGAAAGCAAAGCGCTCAGTCCCCTGGTGAGCTGGAAAGGGAGTCCAGTATTGTTGCGAGCAGGAAGCAAAAAAAAAGGCATGCAGTAAGCCTCAGATCACACACTGTTTCTGTGAGCAGGTCTCCACTGGAGAGCAAGTTCTGCATATGATACAGGGAGGTTTAACTTTGTCTATGTCATGTCACACTGTGTCTGAATGCAATTGAGTTACTCCTGCTGCTGAAGAGGGTAAGGCAGAGGGGTGATAAGCCTGGATGGAATATCTATGTCAAATTACCTAAAATGTGTGACTGGCACTGGGCAAAATAGGCTATTCTCTCAAGAGTTACTTGGACAGTCACAGCTGTTCATCTGCTAGCTTCTGCTTAATACTCTGATGTGGGCTTGTATTGGCTTACTGAAAAAGAAGAAACCCACATGCACAATGCCTGAAATTGTATTTTAATGGTCTTGATACAGGAAAGTGATCCTTCTCCAGAATCAGTTGAAGAATATCAATCTAAATAAAAGGAAACAAGAAAAAATTATAAAGCTTCATCTTTATATGCATTATTACAAAGGATTGATATCCCATATGATTTTATTTAACTCATGATCTCTTCTGTTTTTATCCAAGAATTTAATTATGCCTCTTGCTTGGTTTGCGGTTTTGTGTGTTATTAAAAAAAAAAATCATTACTATACTATGGGTCTTCTTGTGCCTCTGTGCCAACTTTTACAGTTTTATTCCTTGGTTTTGTAACATACGACATCCAAAAAATTTGATCCTGGGTAATTCTTCTTTACTTTCCCAAGGGATTCCCAGGTCCCTTTTTTAAAGCTTTAGTGCTATAGTAGTAAAGAATAGAAGAGCTTTTAGTTTTCCATCACCTCTTTATCCTTTTTATTTCCAGCTTAATGTTTGTTTTACTCTGTAATTAATGCAAAACATCAGGGGTTTTGGTTTTTTTTTTCGTTGATATCTACCTAGGAGTTACTGTTTTCATAAAGTTTAATTAATCATTCTCTGTTGTGCTATGTATTATGTTGTGCTTATGCTGTTAATATGAATGATCACAATAGATATCAGTAAAGATAATGTTGCTTAGCATTTGTTAAATTACTTGCAGCAGAAATATTTGTACCTTTCTTCAGTATGCATTTCTATTAGATGTTTATTTAGTCATCTGGTATTTTTGATAATTCCATCTTCATGAATATTAAATATTCCCTCAGACATTAATTTCAATCTTACCTTTAATACCTTTTATATAACACATTTCAGTGTGCCACTATTGCAATATTTGGGCTATAAGACTTTTAGAGGAAACTGTTGGGCTTCAAGGGCCCTTAGCTTTGGAAGTGAGGCTTTCTCTGCAAACCTGAATTCACAAGTTGCTTTGTTCTTTCTCTGCAGCACTGTGTCTGTGAAGCTTCTCTAGGGGAAGATGTAATGTGTAATTTCCACCTCTTTCTTTACAGAGCTGGAAGATTTAGGCTACTGACTGATTTGCCCTATATACTTCTTTATGAGAAAAAAGGAACTTGCTACAGATATCCTCAGGCGTTTTATTAAGAAGTTAACACTTGTTTATAGGCTAAACTCTATGGTATACTGGCAGAACAAGAAATTTCTTTTAAGTAATTTTCCCTTGTAATAATTAAACCATGAATATTGAAAGTGTTTGTGACTCAAATATATTAATCAGTTATAGGAATGATCTGTAAAATATAGGTATACATTACTGCAACAGTATATATATTTCTGTGCGAAGACTGAAAAACAATGAGCCATACTACATAATGATGCATGATATCCTCAAGCTTAACTGTGTCTACAAATATTTCCTAATGGTTTAAGTGAAGGTCTGAGACCTATGTGTCAGTGTGATTCACAGAATATATGAACTGCACACTTTCTGTAGCACACCAAGAAGAAAGTGGGTACAGAGCTAGACAAGAAATTCTGAGTCACCTTTACAGTCCTTGTAAATTGAAGGCAACGGTGGAACTGCTGACTACCAAAAGCAGTAGTTCTTTCTTATAACTAATTACATTTTTCCACAGTTATTCTTGTTCAAAGGCTTTTTTTTTCCCAGAACATAAATTACTTAATGGCTTGAAACCTTCCTCTAATATCTACCTGAAATTTATTCATAGTCTATTTATACTCATTTATTTTGCCAAAATCATCCTTAAACTTCAATAGCTCTTTGTTTTCCCTGGTGTTTATTCACTTGATCAAATGATAGAGAACATTAAAGACCCCTCTCCTCTTTCTGGATTAAATTGCCCAAAATTTTTAGAATCCTAAGTAAGGATCTCAACTGTTTATTCTTGTAGTGGTTTTTGCAGGTGCCATTTTCCAAATTGATCTTTCTCTAATGACATATCAGGTTGACCATGAACAGATAGTAAGTCCAGAGACTCTCACTTGCAACACACATAGCTATTTGTTGAAATTAAAGTATGAAAGCTGTCATATTCAGTGGTAATGTTGCAGGATTAAAATAAACCCATCCTCAAATGTTTTGAGATGGGGAGATCACAGCCTTAAAATGTAGGACAGGAGCTAGAAGATGATTTCTGCTTGTTCTCTTAAATCTCAATCATATCCATTTACTTATTTTTAATAATAGACATTTGGCAAAGCTTTTGAGGCAAAACTGAGACTCCTGGTTACATGATTTCGCACTACAATCATGCAGGTTTTTTCTGCATGTAATTTTCTAACACAATAAAAAATAGCACAACGTTTGTTAAAAAAACCTAACTCCTAAAATGCATACGTTACTTTGTATCTGAAATACAATTTTAAAACAACCAACCTATTTTTGTAGCTGGAAACTAGACAATCCAACAATTGCTATACAGGAGGAAAAACCAAAAAATTTAAAAGCAATTATAAAGCCCTTTTTGGGTCTCCCCTGCTGTTAATGACAAAGGCATCAGCATTCAAAAACCTCTGGCTACAACTTTCATNAACATAGTGGAGAATATACCTTGCAAAGCCAAAACACTGTTCCAGTGCAGCAGCAGAAGGAAAAAAAAAAAGGATAATTTTTGAAAAATATAGAAAGATTTAAATATCTTAAGTCAGTTTTCATAAAAATGTTACTGTGGTTAATGTTGAGCAGTAACATTATGCAATGAAGTTTTGGGGTTTCTTTTTCTAGTTCTAGACAAAGAAGTTATTTTGTTGCTAGATATAAAAACCTGCCATAAAAGAATTCTGAGCATAAGAAATTTCTTCTCCAAAACTTGAGGCACAGATGCCCAAAAGAACACATAGCTACTCAAGACTGACAAATCTGAAGCAGACAATGAAAATGGGGAAAAAAAGACCTGTTATATTTTTTTTT